>BMAO01007436.1:0-61779 GCA_019973975.1 Trichonephila clavata | reverse complement strand
TTTTGTAAAATAATTCTTCAGACCTCTTCTGGACAGCACACTTTATTATGGACAATTAAATAAAACGATTAAGAATTCTGCACACATCATAAATAAAGTTCATAGCACACAGCGTGTAGATCGTGTGGTCCCCGTAGAAGAAGTGCGTTGGATTAAGCGGGAAAAAGAACGCGTGGGCGCATCACACAGATATCCTTACGCCAGAAAAAATAGTTCGCTCGCTTCAACCCAACACACCCCTCCTGCGAGTGATACATTTTTTTTTTCAAACACAAGAACAATATCATAAACACAAATACATAATACACATAAAATATAACAAATACAGTGACATAAAAATCATGAGAGTAATGAAATTTTTTCCATTGAATATTGTAACTTTTGTACATTCGTGGCTTTAGTAAGAAAATCTGCAATTAAAACATCAGTTTGAATGTATTCCAATTTTATTGCAGTATCTTCAATTAAATCTTTCACAAAATGAAAACGTAAATTCATATGCCTTGATTTATTGAAGAACGGTTACCCTTAATCCACTGAATTGCTGCTTGACTATCTGAATTTAAAGTTACAGCATTACTTATAAATTGTTTACATTTTAATTCAGTTAACAAATTTACAGTCCAAATTATATCTTAACAAATTTCAGAAATAGAAAATAACTCTGCTTCACATGTTGATAGACTAACACTTTTCTGTTTACGACATTTCCATAAAATTAATGAATTACCAAGTAAGATTACACCACCAGAAAATGATTTTCCATTTTCTGCATTTCCCCAACTTGCATCTGAACTAGCATTTAAAATACCAAATTTTTTTCATAAAACAATTTTTTCTTTTTGTACCCATCAAATATCTTAATACTCTTTTAGCCAAATTATAATGCCTTTTCTCTGGTTTATGATTAAATTGTGATAAATAAGATGTTACAAATGAAATATCAGGGCGAGTTCTATTAGCTAAATACAAAAGTTCACCAATTAATTCCTGATACATAGTAATGTCAATAAATTCATTTGTAGAAGAAAAACTATTATCTTTCCCTTTCACAATTGGAGATTTAATACTTTTTACAATTTTCTAAATTATATTTAATCAATAATGAATTAATATATTCACACTGAGATAAATAAATACCATTTTCATGTTTTTCAATTTCCATACCTAAACACTTATCAGTTTTATTTTCAACCACTTCAAATACAGTTTTAATCTTATTTACAATATCTTCATACATTTTATCATTGTTACAAAAAATAGCTAAATCATCTACATACATACATAATATAAGAACAATTTGATTATCAGTTTTAATAAATACACAATTATCAGAAGCTAATTGTTTTAAACCAAATTTTTCTAATTCACACCTTAATTTCATATGCCAGTTTCTACCTGACTGTGGCAAACCATAAATACTCTTTTTCAATTTACAAACTTTGTCATCTCCAATTAATTTCTCATAACCAGGTGGAGGTAACACATACACAGTCTCTTCTAAATCACTATATAAGTAAGCAGTTTTTACATCAAAGAAATTAACATTTAATTTTAATTTAGCTGCAAGTGCAATTAACAATCGAAAAGATTCAATATTTACAACTGGTGAATACGACTCTGAATAATCTATATTTTTAATTTGATTAAAACCAGCTGCTACAAGCCTTGCTTTGTATTTAAAAATTTTCCCAGCATCATCTTGTTTTAAACTATACACCCACTTAGTTTTTATCAATTTTGATTTTGCAGGTTTTTGTACTACTTCCCATACTTTATGTTTATCTAACGAATCTAATTCATTCTCCATTGCTAATTTCCAATTTTCCCAATCAGCACTATTTTTTGCCTCAAAATAAGAGTTCGGTACATTATCCGTTAAATGAACTGACATCTGCTTAGATTTTAATCTTTCCGATCTTCTAACAGGGATTTGATTTTGTACATCATTCAACTCAAGTACTGGGAGTTGGATTCTGCCTGTCTGATGCGATGCAGTCTGAAGGGGAATTGAGTTATCATTCTCAATTGCCACAGGCTCATTATTTATTTCAAAATTAGACAATACTCTATTTTCTGAATTTTGATTAATTTCGTTTATTTCGGGAGAGATTTCAAAAAACGAGTCAATATCCCATGTTTCATTTTCAATTTCACCTAAATAACTACTACCCTTTAAAGATTCATTGAATTTAACTGATCTCTCTTCAATTACTTTTTGATTTTTAATATCATAAATTCGATATCCCCTCCTTTCTCTAGCATATCCTAGCATAATTCCACGTCTTCCTGGAACTTCAAATTTATTTCTCAATACTTTCGGAACGTGAAAATATAGGCCACACAGCCAAATTTTTTCAGATAATTTAATTTCGGTTTATTACCTGTCCAAATTTCTAATGGGATTTTTTCTTTCCCTTTTCGTGGTGTTACATTAGATACCTGAGTACTACAATTAATAGCTTCGGCCCAAAATTTTAAAGGAAGCTTACCTTCATATAGTAAAGATCTGGCTCTTTCTAAAAGAACTCGGTTCGCTCTTTCTGCTTTACCATTACTTTCACTGTTGTATGGAATAGTTTTTTCATGAAATATTCCTGAATTAGCAAGGAAAGTATCTAGTTGCTCATTTACAAATTCTAACCCATTATCAGTTCTCATCTTTTTAATCCTTTTATCAGTTAAATTTTCATATTTAGCTTTAAATTGAGAAAATATATCAAACACTTCATTTTTATTTTTTAAGAAATAAGTAAAGTACATGCCAGAAAAATCATCTACAATTACCATAAAATATTTTGCACCACCATATGATTCGATATTAATTGGACCACACAGGTCGGCATGGAGCAACTCAAGAATTTGTGAACTCTGATTTATTTCAATACTACAATGAGTTTTTCTGGTTACCTTACTTATATCACAAGTTTCACATCTGAAATTCTTTACATTATCAATATCAATATAATCTTTCATTTTAAGCATATATTTACAATTTAAATGACATAACCTGTTATGCCAAATTTCATAATTATTAGTAGATTGGTCAGAAAAATAACACTCAAAATTATACACAGGTTCTAATTTTATTTCTAATCTACCATTATTTTTAAATGCTTTTGTTATTAACTTATTATTTTTATCATATATCAATACACAATTATTATCTGATTTAATCTTACAACCTTTATCCATTAAACATGTTACAGACAGTAAATTACATCTTAATTGAGGAACATAACTGACATTAGTAATTGTCAAATTAATAGAATTACAATGCTTTATACTCACAGTTTTAGCTGAAACGTTACCTGTTCCTTGACTTACAATTTTGGAATCTTTATCTGCCAAATAAATATCCATAATTTCTGGACTTATTTGCTGAAACCATGCAGGGTCTTTGGCCATATGACAGGATGCTCCACTGTCCAGGATCCAAGTGTTATCACAGACGTTTTCTTCGCGGTTTGAAGCTGTGAAAACTGAATTTGAAGAAGTACCTGGATTTCTCGATGGATTATTTCTTTGGGTCGTTCTGTTTGGCATGTTTTTATTTTTGTAAAAACAATCCTTTGCAATGTGATTTTGCCTTCGGCATATATAGCAAAGCCTCGTTTGTCTTTCATTTTTCTTTCTAGAATAAAATGCTCCAGCATTTATTCCTTCCATGCGATTTTTAGATGGTAAGATGACGGAGGCTTCTTCTTCTCTTAGAATTTGGAGGATTTCATCTAAAGATTTCTCTCGTTGGGTCTTCAAAATTTCCCTGAGGCGTGTGAATTTTTCTGTCAGTCCTCGAACTGTATAATACACCAATTCCCTCTGTGAGACTTCTAAGCCGAGGGAGTGACACTTAGTCGAGATGCCCCTCGCTCTTGCAATGTAATCCACCGCGTTTTCTCCTTTGTTCATGATCAGGTTTTTGAGTTCATTGCCCGCGTCGATTTTGCGGTCCTCCGTAAGTCCGATGAAAGTCCCTCTAATTTTTTCCCACAGCACTTTGGCGTTGTCCTCTTCCGCAAACTGTAGCGCCTGTTCGTCGGCAAGGGATAGCTTTATATACGAGACGGCGTCAGCGTTTCTTTGTTCCCAATCGGAATCCTCCTTACGGCTAAGGTCTTCGGGTTTTTCGTTGGTAACCATAGTATCCAATCTCTTCAGGCTCAGAGCAGCCTTTATCTTAAGAGCCCATATAAAATAGTTCGTCCCATTTAAATTGGGGACAGTTATCTTATCCATTTTCGGCAAAAAGTTCACACAGTTCACTAAGACTATTCACAGTTCACCAACCACGCTCTGCTACCAATTTGTTGTTCTTTTTGTAAAAATAATTCTTCAGACCTCTTCTGGACAGCACACTTTATTATGGACAATTAAATAAAACGATTAAGAATTCTGCACACAGCATAAATAAAGTTCATAGCACACAGCGTGTAGATCGTGTGGTCCCCGTAGAAGAAGTGCGTTGGATTAAGCGGGAAAAAGAACGCGTGGGCGCATCACACAGATATTCTTACGCCAGAAAAAATAGTTCGCTCGCTTTAACCCAACAGTTTCAGTATAATGGGTTGCCAGATCATAAACTCATTGTATTTCGCAATGATCTGAATGTCACTCTTAGACGGGATGACTTTGAATAGTAGACCAGTCCTCTCCCATCCAAAATTTCTGATTTATCTAGCTTTAATTTCTTCTTATGGGTACCTATGATATCTTCTTTGGGCAACTCAAGTGAACTCAGCTGAGAATTTCGTTGTTTGAATGTCCATACCTGCAGTACGTGGGCATAGAATATTTATACTGCTGTCAACCGTAAATGCAACACCAAGAAAGACAAGAGATAGAACAACAAAATTTATTTTGTTGATAACATGTTGACCAAGTATAGAATGATTAATTTTATGGACTTCTGTGAAGTGTGGTTCCTGCCAGAATCAGTTGCCAGAGTAGCCACCATTGTTGGAGATCACCGCTGCCACACGCCTCGGCATTGATTCAAAGAGATTTTGAATGTGTTCTTGAGGTATATCAGACCAGCCAGCTTCCACACGTTGCCAAATTTGATCTGGTGTGGCAATTGGGGTGTAATCTAGGTCAATGGTTGAGCAACCATGTACCACATGTTTTCTATCGGTGAAAGATCCAGAGTGCGAGTTGGCCAGGGAGATGTAGCCCTGGCTGTTTAAAGTACCGACAATGCGTACTAGTAGTGTGCGAGAGTGATATGCAATACCGCACCATACCATAATACCTGGTGCAGGAGCAGTGTAGCGGTGCATAACGCAGCTGTTTAGCATCCTCTCTCCACGTCGGTCCGTCGTACCCTCCTGCATCCAACGGTCACATATCCGCATTACAGTTGTTTGGTTTCGCCCGACTCGACTACTGATTTCCCTAAAAGATAACCCACAATCTCCGGAGGCCACTATCCTTCCTCTGTCGAACTTGGATACTTGATCAAAAGCTGATCGCTGTTTTCTACGAGACATAACTGATCGTTTTTTGAAAAAAACCACAAGAAAAACACAATTGCTGAACTTGAAATCATCGAAATCTCTAAGCCTTAAATAGTACTTTGAGGTGGCGCCACAGGCGTGCGTGATGTGTGTCTGCACTGAAATTCTAATCATTTGCATATCTCACCTCCGCTAATGCATTTTGTAAATTTCATGTCATTTGCATGCTTCCTTCAGGGTATTGTATTTACGGTGGCCAGCAGTGTAGAACATTCGGAAGTATATACTAATTGCTAAATCGATGGTATTAAGCATGGATCAATTTGATGGAGTAAGCAGTTTTAATTGTTTTTAAATATCGCACTTCTCTCAATGACGCTGTTAATAAGTACTTCATATTTCTTTTTGTATCGTATTTAAGGTAATTTTGAGACTCACCAAGCAATTTGCGACATATATACATAAACATACCACTTCGCTTGCACACACACACATGCATATACGATGTGGCAACACGCAAAAAAACGATGTGGATAGATGTAAATACGTATCCTACAAATCAGGCAGAGATAAAATTATGAACATTAAAACTTAAAAGATGCGTTTTTTAAAAGAAAAAAAATAAAACGAGCCTTACAGTAGTCGCATACGATGTGTATTATCTGACATAAATTCGCCAATAGCAACTTAAATCCTGAAAAAAATGAATCGCGTATGATTGGAAATAATTTTCTATGGAATAATTATATCTTTAATGAAAATTTTATTTAATTAATACAAGAAGTAATGCAATTTTTTATCAAAAATAATTATTTTTGTTCAATTTGGGGAAGAGCGGTAATGATAATTTATGATAACTAAAATATGACACAAATACTTGCGTTTTCAAAGTATTAAAAACCGTTGAAAATAGCATCAATAACAGTACCACTGTTAGTTGTCGAAACATTTCGATTTGTGTTCATTTCGAGCTTGAGTTCATCATTCAAAAAAGCTATGAGTGGCTCGGCTTCTAGAAAACTAAAGTTAACTTTAAAATCACCACTCAAGATCATGGGAAGCGAGTGATAGTTTTTTAAAAAAAAGAGCAGAACCACCTTCGGTATATGGTAAAAGTAAAAAATGCGCAAAATCTTTAAATTTTTTAACCGTTTGATTCGGAGAAATGTATGCGACCACCGCAATCACTATTTGTCCATTTTCAAATAAGCATTTTGCCGCACATATGTCCCCTATAGCTTGACTAATAATACCCAGTCCACTTGTCTGACGATAAGTAATATCCATATGTCGAGCCACAACATGTGAGTTGTTCTGTTTATGATAGATCACATCACCAGCTGCTCTGTGGCCCGGTCGTTTAAATTGTACGCAGCAATCGAAGTCAGGTATCGAAACACGTTCGTCATTGTCTAACCACGGCTCTGCCGAAAGGACTTAGCTTCTTCTCTGATCTCAAAGTGAGAAAACAAAAACAAAGATCCAACGGCCTAGACCACAGGGGGTGGGTGATGGGGGCAGAGCCCCTCCCGAATGAAGGAGAAAAAACAGAACTTCTCTGAATAGCGCGCTTCCTCAACTTCCTGTTACACATTTCCGTCCCTTTTCACGAAATCACTCCCACAAATCTCCAGCAATCGAGAGGAAAGATGTTATACATCAAAAATCACAATTGACCAAAATACAAAACCAATAAATAATATACTTTCTAAAGTTGCCATTGATTTATATCTATTATGCAGGGTTATAAGCGTGCTTTATGCACTCTAACTATGTGTGGGTTTTGTGTATGTATTGTATATGTGTATTGTGGTTAACCACAATGACTTCTGTGTCGTAGAGCCTGGGTTCGAACGCCGGGGAAGGCATGGATGTTTTCAAATGAATAGTGCCCCTTTACGGCATAGGAGTCCTCAAAATAGTCGTCGAACCGCATGTTTTCTCAAGGGGTCTGTGGAAGGGGTAGAGAGATGAGAGGCGGAAGGGGAAGAGAGATGGACAGCTCTCCAGGGTGGAACGTTCTCTCTCAAAATTGGGGTGTAACCGAGTAGAACCTTGTTGTCACTTGTATGGTGCTCAAAACTACGGCTAACGACAATTGTACATCTAGCCTTTAGCGCAATGCATTTCGTGGGCCTCGATAAGACACCATCAAACTGGTGGCATTAACAGCAACAACAGCATATATGTGTGGTGTGTATGTGCATGTGGAACTTACCACAGTAGTATCATATGACAAGTCCATGTGTTTATCACTTACAGAATTTAAATAATGTTATCGAACTATTAACAATTATTTTTAAAATTAACATCACCCATAAACACTATGTGAAGATCCTAATGCTTAAAATAAACCTAATATATCATGACTAATGAATCTAAAGTGCAAATTGGACGTTTTTAATTTTGTTTCAATTTTTTTTCTTTATCTTACTTAGTTTTTAAGTAAAGCAGTGAAGAAATGCTTCATTAAATTGAAGAGATAAATGTTATTAAAGACACCGTCTCGTCTTACATTTAAACTTGATTCTTCAATACACCGTTCTCGAAAATTCTTTTCTTTAAGAATCATGTATAAATACTTCTTGAAATAAATATATATAGATTTAAAAACCATAATAGCAGTAAATTATTTTAATCTTTAAAATTTGCCTAAATCTCTTATGCTTTTCCACTTGTAACAACGTGGTAATTAACGCAAAAATTCTTCTATATTTAAAGAAATATATTCAATGTTACCTCTTTATAGTCAAATTTATTTTTATTTACATTATAGTGCTTATTTTATGAAAAGTTTCTGTAGGATTGTGTACTACAAACCAAAGAGGGAATGAGAGTTTTCTGTTTGGTTTTTTGTTTGGAAAGAAGTTTTCGCAGTGTGTGTTTCTCAAACTGTGGGGTGTGCCCCCCTGGAGGGGGTGATAACTCTACAAGGGGAGGGGGGCGAGCATATTGAAAAGTCAAAAAGAGAAGATTATTTTAAAAATTATTAACTTACTGCAAGTAAGCATACAAAATACGTTCTGACGTAATAAAAAAATGTACACATTTATACTGATATAATAAACTTATAAATATATCACTGCACAATGTATTTTATTATTATATTAAAAATACCAAATTAAGAACAAGTTTGGTAATTATCATTGATTCCATGGGTATCATATGTAAATTTTATGCAAAAAGTAACACTTATTTTCATAATTTTTACGGTTTATAATTAATCCCTTAATTGCCGATTCAAAATTATGCGATTCACTCCCCAAAGCCACCGTTTAACACGTAGGCGAGAGTATGTAGTGGATTGGGGGGGGGGGGGAGAAAAGGAATACAAAGCAAATTCTTCGCTAACACTGCCAAGATCAGTTTACTACATTTTACACCTTCAAAAATTTTATGGGTAACAGTTCACAGAAAAGATAGTACTTTGGAAAGAAGTATGTATACGTCCGACACAATTAACGCACTGGATGAGCGCGATGGTTATATTCACTGGGAGGTTAAACAGTTTTATGTTTGAAATGAGATGTATGTCGCTTTGTAGAATTAGCGTCAAAGTATAGTATTATTGAAGTTAATACCTTTTTATTGTATGGAGGGTAAGGCGTGATGAAAATTATGATTGAATATTCGGTCACAAACATTGAAAGTTCGAGAAGCACTGGGTTATTGTATAAAAGCTATTTATTGAACCTGCACTGATATGAAACGTCAACTTAATATATTTTCTCTCTTCTATACATACTAAACCATTTATTGTTTTTTCCGTAGATACGATTAGCAAACATGGATAAGAAATATTTAACGATAAAAAAATTTTCCTTTACGTCAACCATAGGAATTTCTTTCCGATATCCCCATCTCTGAGAGAAATATCATTAAATAAGTTCAACAACCTTTTGGGAGAAAGAAGTATTTTTTTTAAAAAACAACTCTTAGCAAAAATGATGTTTCCTTTAACACATAATGGTATAACTACCTTCTAAAAATTGAGCATCGTTTCGATGTAAAAAAGAAGGGAAAAAATCGAAAGTTTTTTTTTTCCCGGATCATTACTTACAAAGAAGCTCTTCCTCAAAAATGTTTTCCTCTTTATACCCACCCCTTTTTATATTTCAGTGTCAAAGAAAATCATCTTTGAAATCAATAGCAACCATAAATCAGAGCTGAAAATGCATTTCTCATGTCACTACCCCTTTAATAGTAACAATTCACGCATTAAATGTTCGTTGAAAATAAAAAATATATATATATATAAAACTTACCTATATCGTTCAACAACATTATTTGAAAAAAATATAAAGCTCTGGGGGACAACATCTATTTCTAAAGCTAGAATGTGCTTTTGAAAACTGTTTAGTAAAAAAGAAAAATGTTTTTTCGAAAAAACTTTAATGAAAGATTGTAATAATTTTAGGTGAATATCACACCGATCTTCTTTTAAATTTATAATCGCAACACTACGAAATTTAAAAAAAGTGTTTTAATTTACCCTTATTACAATTATTTTAAGAGGGTTCAAGTCATAAAACCAAATGAAAATTCTGCAAATGTTTATTAACGACAAAAAGATGTAAAAATGAAACATAATCACCTATGCTTAGTCCTTGCAATTATTATAATTTTTTTTAAATCAAAAACATGTCATATTTAAGAGGTTCTAAAAGAAACTATTGTTAATAAAATACTAATAAACCCAGTCATTAAAACAAATTCTACTTGCTATTTATGCTAATATAGTTATCATAAAATAGAAAGAAATTTGAAAATAAAAAAAGCTTTTTGCTTACCTATTTAAAACAAGAATTCTATTTATCCAATTCTTTTACTTTGAAAAGGACATTTTAATATTTAACATTGTGCTTTATTTCTGGTAATGTATTTTTATTCTAGTTTTTTTTTTCTCTGAAACGGTAATACTGAAATTTAGTGCGTATTTAAACATTTATGTTTGGGCTGGTATTGACTTCAATCAAATAGGCGTTTTTCCTTATATCTTTAATTCTAGAAGATTCAAGATAATATTTTATTACAAATTCTATTTTATTACATTCACAATTGAAGTATTTGTTTGTAAAAAAGAATTTTTTCACTGTTAAAGCCACATAGTACTCTTTCTTAAAAATTTTCGGAGGCAGTAACAGTAACAGTAAAAATAATTTATATTTTATATTCAGATAATATTATTAATTTGATTCTGAAAGAAAAAAGTCAGTTTGACCTGTAATTTTTCTACAATTTTTTAAAAAAATAAGAGCTTTTGAAGTTTATTCAAACTTTTATAAAATGCTAAATTTTTAAAGTTTTTTAATCATTTAAAATTACGTATGTGTCTTAAATTATTGCAAATAAAAATTTGGATTTGAAAATATATCCGTTTGTGGATTTTTAATAATAATTTTTCTTGCGAAACCAGGAAAGAACACTAAAAGTTTTAAAATATTAAATTAAGCGTTTTTTTAAAAAAATAACTAGAGATCTCAGCACTAAATCCATTTTAACTTTTATGAATTATACTTTTGGGAGAATATGCAAAAAAATTTCTAGGCTTTATCTTGAACAGAAAAAATGCTTTAAGGCTTAGACAAAAAAATTTATTTCAAATTTAAAAAGTCTGAAAAAAGCGCATTCAAATTTAGTAAGGCATAAAACAGAAACTTATTATGTACTTAAAGCTCTAATTTTTAATATGTTACTTTTCATTGTATGTTCTGCATTAAAATACTATTTTAATTAAATATGAATGAAAATATTTATTTTCTCAAAATATATTTGTGCATAATATTGGTAGCATTTGTTACGACGACAGTTTATTCAGCTTAACTTTAACCTAGCATTATCATAAAAGTTTTGAGACATAAAACATCCATGTGCAAAATAATAATGATATTAATTTAAGATAAAAAAAAACCAGATTTGTACATCAAATTTAATTTTTTTCAGTTTTAAATGCAGTCAATTTCTTGTTGTAAGACTTTAAAATATTAAAATATAGAATTATAATATGTTTACTATAATGTAGTTTGGTACATCAAGAGTATATTCAGGTTTATCTGCAATACTTGAATTAAGAATATTTGTATTCGGGAGTCTAATTGCAGTATCAGCTGAAGGCTGAATTTTGGATGCATCATTTTCAGTAGTATTCCATCTCTTTGAATTTGTTTTTCACACAACAACCTGAGAACGTTTTAGGCATGGCACTTTCTCAACAGTAAGAATTAATGATAAATCTTCTAGGTAATATTAACTACTTTTAAAGCAAAAATTGTTTTTCAAATCAATCATAATTAAGTAACAGTGAGAACTCTAAAAATAAGTAGGCAGAAATGACTTCGGTAAGAAAAACAGGGAAGTATTAAAGATTTCACACTAAAAGAGTTGATTGTGCTAAGAACTTTTCTAATTAATTCAATTTAAGAATAGAAAAATGTTTTAAATTGAAACCAAACCCAAAAATAGAACTCAGAAATCTTGAAATATCTTAAAAACTAATTTGTTATCAGATCTGAAATTTGGTGGCAAGCTTCCCAATGATATGGGCCCCAGAAAATGATAAATAAATTTTTCAATTATTTTAAACTATATAGGGTTCTGTTTGGACTTAAAAAGCTTCGTATCCATTTCCAAGGCATTAGGCCCCAATTAATTTTCCCTTATCTCTTTAAATGCGTTTTTTGTGTATTCTTAGTTCATATAATATGTAAATTATAATAGAGAAAACTTTGAATTTAGTAATTACATGTATGTTGTATAAGGTATGACATCCCTTCCTTCGGGGGAGGGGGGCAGCTCAAGTGTCGTCCTCGTCACTTGAACAATTACGAGGTCCGTCACCAAAAACCGTCGTGTAGCTGAACATTGCAAAGTTAAAATTCACTCACTCACTCACTCTTCCTTCATGGGCAACATGCCTGTTAAAATGAAATATTTAGATGTGGAATTATGTTTCGGTAAAACATAAAGTAACTATAATGGCATGTGTGTGAATTTGGATTCATAAAATAAATAAAATAAGGTTTGTTTTAATAAAGTTGTATACATCTCACTACTGTCTTATATATTCGTACATATTACATCAGGTAAAGCTAAGAAACTCATGTCAAAGAAGCTACTGAGAAAAGACTTGGCATTCTGGAGGTTTTATTTATTGTTATGCTAAGTATCTAACAATGTGTAGTCTTTCCATAAAAGATTATATGATTCTGAGTTCAACTGTGTTCCAGAGTGAACATACATAAATATATTTATGCTTTTTAAGGGGACACAATACAATTCATCTGGCAAAAGTCAGTCAAAAATTCAAATCGAATTTTCTTCGGTAAATTATTCTTTATATACTTCTTTATAACCTAAAAAAATTTGAAAGTTCTAAACTTAAAAAACGCAGAATTATACAATAGCTTTTATGATCATTCACATCCCTATGGCAAATCAAAACTTTAAACTTAGTTATCTCAGAGAAATATAAAACAACTATTTTATCTTCATTTAAAATGCTAAGGCTTTTTTTTTCTATTGTGCCTAATGCTTTGGAATTTTTTACCTATTGCCTCTTCTCCTTATACATAATTTTTTCTTCCTTTAAGGAAACAGTAAACATCTAATTAAAAAAAAAATCAAAATTTTATTTCAAATGAATAATGTGCTAAACCCAGTGTTTCTCAAACTATGGGGCAAGCCCCCCTAGAGGGGCGTGACAAACCTACAAGAGGAGTGCGAGTATATATTGAAAATAAAAGTTTAAAAATTTAATTTACTGGAATGAATTAAGGTATCCGTCTGGTTGCGAAAACTATTTCTTTTTAAAAAAAAGAGAGATGGGGATTTTTTTGTTATTTTTAGATTTGTTTAGTGCATTTTAAGAAAATATGCTAAAATTAAGAAGAGAAAAAGAAATTATTATTATTAAAATGGGAAAAAATAGGTAAAAATTGACAAAAAATAGCATAAACGTGGCCCATTCTGCACGAAAGGTTTATGAACAAATTTTCAATTTTTTCAATCTAATATGTTGCTATATTATTCAATTTTAAAATGACCTTAAGGATAAGAGATATTTTCTTTTTAAAAAAAATCTAGAGCCCTTTATCTAGGCTACTATATGAAAATGCTTAAAAAGACAGTGATTATATTAACATAAGGGACTGTAAATTTTGTAATATACAGAACTTACAGAAAAAATTTCAGTTAATTATGTTCAAAACTTTTTTTAGCAATCGCTGACCCCGTTTGATTATTTTCAAAAAATCATGTTTCGAGTAAAACGTGTTTTAAAGTATGACATATCTTGCTTAAAGTAATAGCATCTGTTTTTACTAAAGCACTTGTAGTTTTTGTTCTAGTAAACGGAAAATGATAAACTTGGTATTTTTGTAAAGCTAATAAAATGGTCCATAAAATAAAATCATAAAATTTTTTTTTTCAATTTTTGGCAAAATTTTCAGTTTTAGGGTAGTCTACCTGAAAACAAAATATTTTCTGATATAATAAAAAATACATATTTATACTGATATAATTTATTTATATCATCTGGCATTTATTACGTCGTCTCCACTTCAAGCTGTTTTAATTCTATAACCAAAAAAAACCCCGACTTTTTCTTTGATTTGTGCTGTAATTCCGCGATGACAGATATTTTCATTGCGTTTTCCTTTTAAAACTAAAAGACTACTCTTTCAGAGAAAAACAAACCCCAGACCCAGAGAGAAAGTGTAGTAAGATCAGAAATTCATCACACTGCCAATTAGGGGAGTTGTAAATAATGTATTTCTATTGCGCTTAATTCCATGTGAAAGAGTTTTATGATGCACAGAGGATTGAAGGATTATTCAGGAGATTCATTTTCACGAGCATTTTGAAAAATATAAAGCAAAAGGGAAAACGTTTTACACAATTCTTTTTGAAAACTATTATCCATATTATTACATTGAATACACCGGAAGTGGTCGCGCGAAGCGCTAAGTAACCCCAAGCTCACGAAATCGTTAATTCCGGGAAAATTGTGTATTTGTTACCAATGACCTTGACAGTATCTGCCTATATGACAGTCTTCAGAGGAACTAAAATCTTAGAAAAAGCGATGAACATGAAATGAAAATGAAAATGCCTGAAAATGACATTCCTGTAGTGTTAGCGAAAAGTGACTGTGATTTGCGTCCTTTTTTGAGGTTTCGCACATTTAAATTCAGTTTTATTGGATTTTTTCTCAAATCACCAAACAAAAATTGAAGTCTTTGAAAATAGGTAAGTATGTGTGTGTGCGTTCTCTTAATTAAATTGTTCCCTAGAATTGTGATTTTTATCTCGTAAAATAAAAATAATTATAGAAAAAGGATTGGGGTGACTCAGTCATCCGGCACGACCATTAACGTTAGTATTGACGGCGCGCCGTCTCCCAGATTAAAACATTTTGAAGTCTTTTCACATCAAATACTAAAAATAACACAATTATTCTTCATTGAAATTTTACATTCTTTTTCATTATTTAACATTAATTCTAATTCTGTGAGGCTTAAAATTACAGTTGATTTTGCAAAAGAGCTGCAGTCTATGGACAGCAACTCTTTGGCAAAATTGTCTCCAACATGGTTTCTACGATCTCAATTGCTGCTGGCAAAATGAGCTCTCTTCGCCAATTGTGTGAGTTTTTTCATTTAGTATTCTGTATGATACTTTGTAAGAAGTAAGTAAAGGTTTGTTTTTCACTGACAATGTTTTTTTTAAAAAAAAATGCTTATTGTTATTCATATAATTTTAATTTTAATTCAAACAGCTCTCGAGACTTGTTAATGCACTCACCATGAAGCGTTTCCAAAGGTCTTTTAAGTTCATTAGGTTTCATACTGTTTGCTACCAATATATTTTTGAACAAATAACACACAGATTGACTTTTTTTTCTTCTCCATTTACTTCAGTAGTGGTTAATTGAAAATTTAAATATTTTTGAGAATACATAAATGATTTAATTTTCGGAATTATGCTCGTATGTGCACTTGTTGATACTTTATTATCATCGAATTTTCGCTTACGACTTAAACATTTCCCCATGTTTTTGTTAATATGCTGGCGTAAATACTTTATACCGTCAATTACAACTAAAACACAAATTATAAAATGTACATTCGGTGGATTTGGTAGCTGTAGAAGTATCGACTCGACCAAGACTAACTGGAATTCTACGAGGTATAGCATTTTTATATTGTTTGCACAGACGTTCGATAAGCTTCCCAGATTCACGCAGACGTTCACAAGAATGCTAGAAGTGATGGATATGATAGAGAGCAACATAAACCATAGACTATTTTTCTAATGACATTTCTACTTTTGAAAATGGATGATAGAATAAATATATCTTTAATTAAATATCATTTTGCGCGATCTGCTCTAATTTAAAATTAGCGAAAGTAAAAAAAATTACATAATAATTATCCTATTACTTAAAAGTAATTTGCTTAAAATATATATCATTTAAAAGTAACATGTACAAAATTTAATACTTATCTTGTTAATTTGTACTGTTTATAATTATGTTCTTATTGTAGCTTTATAGTGCCTAGTTGATTATTATTGCATTCAATGTATTATCTATATATATAAAGGAGAAAGGCAACTCACTGACTCACTCACTCACTGACTAATCACGATATCTCCAGAACTATTCAAACTACAGACTTGAAAATTGGTAGACATATTCCTTTCATAGAGTAGAGATCAGCTAAGAACGGATTTTGCGAAATTCGAACCTCAAGGGTGTTATAAATAATTGTTTCCATTTTTACACTACTCGACATACAATCTTGAAATTGGGTAAGCAGATTCCTTTCATAGAGTAGAGAACCACTACAAAATGAGTTTGGTGAAATTCGCTCCCCAAGTGGCTTTAAGGGGGCGTTATAGAATTTCCATTTTTAAATTATTAGACGCACAGTTTAAAAATTTGATAAATAGATTCCTTTCATAGAGTAGATATTAGCTACAAGATGGATTTTGGGAAAATAGCTCCCAAGTGGCGTTGCAGGGGATTAAAGGGTGTAACAAATAAATATTTTCGTGTTTAAACTACTTGACCAACCTGCTTGAAAATTGGAAGGCATGTTTCATTCATGGAGTAAATATCCGCTACAAAATGGGTTTTGGGAAAATTGACACACAAGGGGTGTTACGGGTCAATTTTAAGAGTTAAAAGGGGGGGGGAGTTAAGGGGAGATTTGAATAATTATTCCGATTTTTAAACTATTAGACGCACAGTCTTGAAACTTGGTAAGTAGATTCCTCTCATAGAATAGAGATACGCCACAAAATGGTTTCATGAAAATCGATCCCCAAGTGGCGTTAAGGGGCATTATAGATAATTACTTCCATTTTTAAACTCCTGGAAGTAGACTCTTTAAATATGATAAACAGAATCCTTTCATGGAGTAAAGATCCACTATATAATGTGTTTTGGGAAAATCGACCCCCAGGTGGTATGGCGGGGGCTCCAGGGGCGTTATAGATAATGTTTTTCCATTTTTAATTTATTAGACTCACAGTCATCAAATTTGGTAAGCAGATTCTTTTCATAGAGTAGAGATCCGCTACAAAATGGGTTTTGTGAAAACAGACTCTCAAGTGGTTTTGCGGGGGCTCAAGGGGGGTTATAGATACTTACTCCGATTTTTAAACTATTAGACGTACAGTCTTGAAATCTGGTAAGCAGATTCCTTTCGTTGAGTACAGAACCGCTACAAAATGGGTTTCGCGAAAATTAACCTCCAAGTTTCATTTCGGGGGATTAAGGAGCGTAATAGATAAATATTTCCTTTTTTTAAACTTTTCGATCTACCTGCTTGAAAATTGGAAGCCATGTTCCTTTCATGGAATAGAGTTCCTCTAACAAAGAGTAAAACAAAAATCGACCCCTAAGAAGGGTTGCGAGTGGTCAAGGGGAGTTATAGGAGAAAAATCCTGTTTTAGAATTGTTGGAACTGCGCACTTGAAATTTGCTAAGCATGTTTCTTTTGTTGAACAAGGATCCACTAAGAATACATTTGACGGGAATCAACTCCTGGGGGAGCACTCCTGCGGCGTGTTGACAAAAAAAAATTCCTTTTTTGAACAACAAGAACTATAATAATGGAATTTGGTTTACCTTTTTCTTTTGTTGCATTTAAATCCGTTAAGAACGGTGTTTGGGTGATCGAGTCTCAACGGAATTACGGGGGGGGGGGGGGAGGAATAGGTATTGATAATGAAAAATTTGTTTTTTGCTCTATTAGATTTAGATTTGAAATTTGGCTTCCATGTTTATTTTATGGAGTAGAGATCCCTTTAAAATTCGTTTTGTGGAAATCCACTTGGTTATAGGGTTACGAAAGTGCAAACATCATTCTATACTGAATTTTAGATTATTAGATAATACGAATTAGTAGTTCTGTCCCCTTTTTTTTATCAAGATGCGAGAGTTACAGGTATATTTTTCAATACGATCGAATTCTTAATGCTAGGACTTAGATATCAATAATTTATATATATAAACAGGATAGATTTATAAAACATCATGAAATACCCAGTGAAGCGGGTGGGTAATGGCTAGTTATTGTATAAGGGGGACGCGTTAATAATTATTATTGAAAATTGGGTCGCCAGTAGTGAAAGTTTGAGAAGCACTGTGCTAAACAGTATTGAAATTTTTAATGAGAAGGATGGTGCTGCATTTCCTTTACGAGTTTCGTTGTATCGGGTGTCATATTTAAGTTTGTAAAAGTTGGAAAACTTAACATTATAAATGTGAAAGACCTTCGCGGACCCCCGGAGGTCCATGGATTGTAATTTAAGAACCACTGCTCTATACTATTTAATAACAGTTTTTAAACAGATTTTTAGAATTAAAAATAATAGAAAGTCTCTATTAAAAATAGTAACTTATTGAAACTTATTCCTCTCACAGGATTTTGATAACTTTTTCAACAATTGTTTGGAATTAGAAAAATTTAAAATGCAGAATTAGATCTGCAATGTTATTGTGTTTGAACTCAAGAATCTCTAGACATGCTGCAAACATTTCGAAAAATTGTAACGTTATCGAACATTGTAACGATGGTTTTGCTTCCGATAAGAAACTAACACTCAAAAAATTAACCATTTTCAGGTCTCCAATTATTCTTGCAAAAATAATTATACGGTACTAATCCACGTACTGGCAAAGACTAGGAACTTATTAATAGAGAATAAGGGACATGTATCACCTTTTAATAGACAACATACCTGATTCATAATAAAGATTCTTGCGAGTGATATAAAGCAAAAAAATTTTAACAAATCATGAGATTTGTTTATTTCAAAAAAAATTATTTTTAAAATTTAATTAATTTTGTTGCATTTCTAACACTTAGTAAATATTGCATTCTATCTTTTAATATTTTGTTTATTATTCACTTCAAATATGTATAGATGCCATATATAAACACATAAGGTATTGGCACTCGAAAAATACAATATTTTAATTTTCTTTAACTCTGACATTTAGATAAAATTACTTTAGCCATCCCTGTTCTATACATAACAGTTTATTTCTGAGTTACTATTCTTGAATAAAAATTGCTTTTACTGCATTATTTCTTATAAAAATATCTTTAAGCGTTTTGTATTAATTCAATTTTGAATTAATCACAGAAATTATGTAATTATATCAGTAATTACATAGGTTTGATTTTTACAGTGAAAAATGTTGAACCAAGTAATGGTATTCGTTTTATTTTTATTATTGCTATTCTTAAAATAAATCTAGAAGTTTTGCTAATGATTTCAAAGATTGTTAATGCAGTTAAAAAGAATAGGAAAACTTTCTGATGTTTATTTGAGCTTGCTTTGGGTTTTAAGACATGCATAGCATAGAACTGGGGGAAAAAATAAACGTGGACATTCGAATTATAGAACCTAATGATATTACAAGTTCTTTTACTGATTATAAGTTATTCTAAAAATATTTCCTAGTTTTTTCCGTGTTCTTAGCTACAAATAAGTACACTAATGTAATTAATTAGAAGAGTTTCAAAAATATTTGCAATGCAGACTAGGAAAGGTGTATTCAAACTATAATTTAATTAATGCAGCAAACTCACATTGTCCGAAGGTTAACTATTTCTTTCCTTTTTGAAATTGTTTTACAATGTTAACGCGAGTGAAAATGCAAAGATGAAATGGAAATACAAAATCTCTACATGTATATGTAACATATATTTGTGCAATTTGAATGAATATTAATGTTATTTTTCTTCATCATTAAACTTTTTACGAATACTATTCCACCAAGAGTAATAAGGTTTTATAAACAATCACCCTTTTTTTAGTTTCAGATGATTTATCATAATATGAACAGTCTATTAATGTTTATGTGCCATATTTTGAATGACTACCCTTGTAACGTTCGATTAAACTGCTCAAGTGGATATGTTGAATTAAAACTAAGTTAACCATCTTGGATTGAGACATAAAAATCGCTGTCGACAAAGCATTAAATTTCTCATCAAATGAATTATTTCTTCACACATGCGCACACTTCTCTGTCTGTAAGCATATTATAAATGATATAACTGATGGTGACGTGAGAATTCGTTATAAACTTTCTTCTTCAGTTTTGCTTAAAATTTTAAACTATGTAAAACAAGTTAAGGGTTATCAAAATTTTACTAAGCTTCTTTCCTTTTTATATTGAAAAGGTAAATATGTAATGTTGTATTTATTTAATATTTATTATTTTTTACTATACTTTTAATTTAAAAATGTTAAAAATAAGACAGTTCAACCATATTGATACTTAAAATTCTTTTCTTTAAATATTTAACGGATTATATGTACGCTTTGCTTTATAAAAATGATAAAATCGAACACTTTCCTTTTCCAGCGTAATCTAATTTGTATTCCCAATTAAATATGAAAGGTAAACAAAAAAGTTAATAGAGTTTAGAAATAAGTTAAAACGGTGGACGGTAGGTGACTTTATTATTAGAGACCAATGATTCAGTAAACTATCTTTAATAGAACTTTTTTTTCTCTAAAGTGCAAAATAATGTTTAGTCCTGTTACTCTTTCGAAAAAACTTAATTACATTTTACTATACATAACTAGAATCTAGAAACCTTCAAAATTTGTCTCAGGAAAAAAAAATACTCAGAATTTTTTTTAAAGAAAAATGATTCTTAAAGAACAGAGATAATCCGAGTTATATCTTCAATGATATAGCTTTTTTAGAAAAATAAAATTAGCAAGATTTAATTAGAAAAATCAGTGCTTCCTATCTTGCTTTCTTATTTAGAGAACTATTATTTATTTTTTAAAAATATTTGAAGTTCAAATGAAGAGAAGAGAGACAATTGCCTAATCGTTTTAATTGAAACTATTTTTTAGAATATTTAAGGCAGAAGAATCACTTGAGACTTCTTTTGAAAAGGAAAAAAAAACTGCTAAATGTATCCTATGAAGGAAGCAAAATTATGTAAAATTTTAAGGAATTACTTTATTCAATCATATTTTTTCAGTTACAATTTTATCAAATCGCTTTTAAACTAGTATTTTAATTCAAAAATTTAGATAAATAACATATTCCCAAAATATCAGGAGTTAAAATGTGTAAGTAATGTAAATTGGTATAAAAAATAATAACGGTAAATCACTGTGGTATAATTTACAACATATATTTTTGTATATATGGTTAAGGATTTGAAATAATTATTCTTATTTTTGTATTGATCAGTTGAATTAAAATTAAGAGAAATTTTAGAAAAATTCTATTATAGAAATGCGTGAAGTTTTTTAGTGTTTACATTATTTAATTAATAACGCACAAAGTCTTTTATTGTTTCAAACCATAGGATATGAAAAAAGATCCTTTAAATCATTCCATTCTTTGTCCTTTTATTTAGTTCTAATATTTGGAAGATCATGGCATTTTGGATTCGATTTACTATACTGTTCATATTAATTGTGATTAACATGTTTTTCTTTGTTGAGTTGGTACGTGATTACTAGTGATGTCCCAAACCACCTCAAATCCTTTATGACTGCCTTTAAGTAGTATAATAGATCGTCACTGACTATAATTTACTAGTTTTAATACATCAGTAGTTCAGTTGTGAGCCTTTCAGTGTTACAACTGGTAATTGCAATTTTGCATTCTATGTAACACATACTACTTTTGGTTGCTCAAAGACGGAAATTACTCCCAGGAACCATTCTAAAATAATGGCTCTTAACGTACACATTTCTATGACTGTGAGAGATGTCGTTACGGCAGGTGATGTGGGCAAATCAAGTGTTTCAAGAATTTTCAGAACATTTCGAACTCTAGATCATCGTCTCCAAAAAGAAAAGAAAAATGCGGGTGCAAGTGGAAAACTATTCTAAGAGTTGATAAAATTTTAATAAGAAATAGCAAAATAAACCCAAAAAAAGACAATCCCAGACTTTCAAAGGGATTTTTTTGGATAATGGTGCTGAAGTAAGAATCTCAACTGTATGGAAAAGGCTCCTGGAAGTTGGCTTTGTGGCAACAAGACTGAGGAGAAAAAATTTCTGAATCAGAAAATGAGGGGAAAACGCTTAGCATGGGCCAAAAACTACCGATCTTGGACTGTTAATGACTGGAAAAAGATATTTTTCAGCGATGAAACACCTTTATTTGTGCAGGGATACAAATCAAGTGCAGTAAGGCGAAATGAAGTTAGAAACTCTGCATTCCCAGCACAATGTAAAACACCATTCTTAAGAGATATTTTGTAGATTTTTCACAATAAAAATGACTGCAAGCTTAGTTCCTCTTAAAGTCATGTTGAATTCTGTCAAATACATAGAAATATTACGTATAGTAAGATTGCTTCATTTACGGAAACATTTGATGTAACATTTAAACATGACTTGTTCCCTAGTCACAATTTGAAATTGATCCATACTATTTTGCGGGAAAATAAAATAAATGTGCTCACTTGGCTTGGAAATTCACCAGACCTAAATCATATTCAGAATTTATGGCATTATCTCAAGAATCATTTATTACACGATATGAGATCAATTACACAACAGCAGAACAAATGATAAAAAGGGCTATACATGTGTGTTTCTACGAGGATGATTTAATGAACATGTTGTTACTCTAGTGGAATTAATGCCAAGACATGTTGAAGAGGTCATTTCTGCTAAAGGAGGACATACTTCTTAGTAATATACATGTTTTTTATTCTACTTAAGGTATGTAATGATAAAAAGCTAAGATTTTAGAGAAAATTATTTTTTTCCACTTGTTTCAATTAATTCAAAAAGTATAGGATTTCAGAAAGCAAACAACTATTCTTTTATTTATTTATCGAGATATATTTTATAATTCCATCAAAAAATTAATTTTTAATTTTATTAAATAATTTATTAAAATAAACCAGCAGAAAGAATTTTATTAGAATATTCCTGCACCCCATAAAAATCTGCTTACTATGTAAAATAATTCCATTTTTATTCCTTAAATATGAACAATTAAATAACCTTACAAATATACAAACTGGGGTCCTTAAATAAACTAATGATTTTCAAAAACTTTTTACAGAAAATTATTAAAGTTAAAAAATACTCTTGCAGAAAATCCACGTGAAAGGGCAGTATTTTTTAATTCAAGAGTTCCTTGTTTCAGTTCAAAAAATTTCTGAAAATTGACGCTGCAAATCCTTTCTACGTTTCTTTCCAGTTTCTATATATAAAAATCCATCAAAATAAGGAGCCATGAAGGGTTTTATATCTATATCTTAAAAGGTGTGTTATCAGAAGTTGAACGAGCGGTTAAGAGTTGAACAGTATAATCTGCAGGCAAGTGTTGAAAATGCCATATTAGTTTAATGGAAGAAAACTCTCTTTACTGGATTCTGGTATGGGATTACAACAACAAGAAGCTTTCAGAGCGTATTTAAAATTGATACTGTTTTGCAAGTAGTGCCAGTAGTAAACATGTAAATTAAAGAAAAATAATCGAAAATCACAGAACAATTATACGGAATATTTTATGAAGAAAAATCACATTATAGTGTTTTTGAAATATCTATCAACTGCAATTGTCGTATTTTGAGAATGAAATTAAATGATGTTTTCCATAAAGCTCCCAACGAATTGGTTGAATTTTTCCCATCGATTTTTCTTCCAAAATGCTTAAGCGTTATCGGGAATATTCCAACTTAAATGCATCCTACAAATGACCCAAAGAAAGAAACCCCCTGGATCTAAATATAATAAATATGGCCGTCACTGTATTTATTCTCTTTCACAAATATAAAAATTTTTCTCGAAAAAATGGAACACTTCAACAGTTTGATGAGGCCTAGAACCACCTTGCATATCCAATGGTATTGTGAATGACTCAACCCAAGCATGTTACATTTCTATAAAATCGAGCAAAATTGGAACTTATCGTTTGGAACCACTCTAAAAGGTAGGGAAAAAGGTATAATTGTGTGCACCTTTTTACAGGAAACACAACTGTTCATACAGTCTCTGTTTGAATCACATAAAATAGAGTGATTGTGGAACACATCACTCTCTTTCATTTGTTAATTTTTATTTTCATTCAGACTGATTTGTTTTTATTTTATAGGTTAAGGAAAAATTATTATGAATTTTTTTTTTAATTTTAAGTGTTTCCTTAGGTGTGTAATATTTCTTTTTCCAAATAATATTAATAATATTTCCTTAAGGGCTATTCTGTTTTTATATAATTTGTAAAAGTTGAAATATTCCATTCATATGCTGCTGTATTGATATAATATTATTTTTTTCTTTCTCCTATTTGGTATGTAAATTAATATCTTTATAATGGTATTTGATTTGAAAGCTAATACAGCTATTTTAAAAACTTTTAATATAAATATTCTGCTATAGACAGTTTAGTATTATATTACTTAACTTAAAATACTTTTAGAAACATTTTTACAATATATTTCTTTTCCTTTCATCCTAAAAGTGCTGGAGAAGATTGGCTGATCTTAAAATTATGTTTAACTATATAATATAATTTCCTAAGGCTAAAAATTTTCTTTTATATTACTGCAACCATTTAACTTTGACTTATATTGTCTTGTTATACTTCTTTAGCTTTAAACTGGGAATTGTGTTTATAAAGTATGACAGCTCATGAGGATTACGAAAGAAGATGGTGGAGACCTCCACAAAACCGTGGACATTACCTATAGTGCTCATTAAGAAGACATACACTGAAACCCCAAACATTCTGAACAAGTACTCAATGACAACACGCGACACCATAGGCCCCATAAACATTGAAACTCGCCTTAGCATAGATGCTACAAGCTCTTTGTAGATGACTGGAAACTGTTTGCTTCAAGTATCTAAGCAGTGGTACCACAAAATTGAGATATTTTGACATTGTTTGTGTGTGTTTTTTATCGCCAACTGCATTTTAATGAAAACCTAAAAATGCTCTAACAGATTAAAATCAGACAAGTAAGGTGACTAGGACATAAATTGGAATTCATAATTATTCATCTAAGGCCACTCCAACATAATTTGAGTTGAGACATGGGGAGTTATCCTGTTCAAAGATCCAATATCCAGTTGCGAAGACAGACACCAGGTAAGGGTATATACGCCAACTCCCCCACTGTTATATTCAGATAGTCAGTAGGTTTCAGGATGTGTTCTACCATAACCACTATCTTGCGCCGATTTTGTTTTATCAAGTAATGACACGTGAACGTCCAAAGGTTTGGCATCTACTGCTGGTTTCACCGTCATTTACCCACTTTGCATAAATACAAAGAACGGAAGGTTGTAAAAACCCGAACGGTCGCACAGTTTCGGAGATATTCATTCGGAGTCTTTGGGCCATTAAAAATGGTCATGCATTAAACTCACTTAGATCAGCAGCCTTTCGCAACCTTCGAAAAGGTATGGGCAAGAAAGATCCCTTATCTTCTACTGCAGAAAAATATCGGTTCCACTTAATCACGTGACTTACACGTCATCCGTATGAGTGCATTGAAAAATGTGGGTGTGATCATAACGCTTTGGCTTGTCAGTGAATAGTTCAAACAGATTTCACTTTGATTAAGGTATCCGACTAATTACGACAACTTCTTTTTTTGAAAAAAAAGGAAATATGGAGATTTTTTTCTGGTTTTTAGATTTATTTATTATATTTTAAGAAACATATGTTAAAATTACAAAGAGAAAACGAAATTATTGTTACACTAAAATGAAAAAAATTGGGTAAAATTTTACAAAAAATTACATAAACGAGTCCCATTCTGTACAAAAAAATTATGAACAAATTTCAAATTTTTCAATTTTGATGTATTATTTTGCTATTCATTTTTGAAATCACCTTCAGGATTAGATATACTTTAATTTTTAAAAACCCTAGAGCACTTTATCTTAGCTATTATATGAAACAGCTTAAAATATCAGTGATTATATTCACATAAGGGACTGTAAATTTTGTAATAAAGCAGTGATTGATAAATCAGAAGGTTAAAACATTTCTACACAAAACTTCGATACAGAACATACACGAAAAATTTCTCTGTTAATTATTTTCAAAACTTTTTAAACATACACTCTGTCCGCTTTTGAGCATTTAAAAAAAACACCTTTCGAGTAATAAAATCGCATCTTAAAGTAGGACAACTTGTTAAAAGTAGTGGCGTCTGCTTTTAGTAAAACGCTTGTTATTTTTGTTCTAGTGAATGGAAAATAATAAAGGTATTTTAAAGCTAATTTGATAGCCTATAAAATAAAACCATGAGAAAAATTTGCCATTTCTGGCAAAATCTACAGTTTTACATTAGTCAGATACCTTAAAAAAAGATTAAATATTGACAGGCGAAAAGGACAGCTATCCCTATTATGTTAATTTCACTTAGCTTTAGGTAAAAAAATGAATATTTGCTCATGTTAAAATATTCAATTGCATTATTTTTCAAATAATAGAAATTTAAATATGATATTTTTTTAGGAATTAAAATAAATATTATCAGGAAATAATTTCGTATGTGTCCATGATGGGGTGATTTTCTATCAAATAATCTTTTGTAAAAAATAAATCTTTCAGTTGTTAAAATTACTGATAAAATTTCCAGAACATTTAACGGATGTAACTTGCTTTTATGCTCAAATCGTCTCGGGATATAGAAAGAAACAACTGATTTCAAACCATTTCTAAGCAGCTTCATTCAAAGAAACTTTTCCACAAAAGGCTTTTTCCTCTTTCTCTCTTTATCTGCTTTAATATCAAAGAAAATAGTCTTTGAAATCAGATGCAATCATAAATCAAACCTATAAATGTCTTTTGATATGTGTCACCGTTCTTTATAAAAACTCGTCCAGGCGTTGATTGTCTCTTAAAAATAAAAAAAAAAAAATGCTTCTGTTATAAAAAGAGAAACCTTTTTTATTACAGAATTCTTCTACGTGAATTGAGTCGTACTTTTACGATTATTTATATTTTAAACCATACTCCAGTCTTAAAATTAAAAATTATAAACAAAGTGACTCTAACAATAAAAAAAAAATTATCGCCCATATTCTTAAATTTTACACTTGTTTTACATTTTAAAAAAATAACACAAAAAATCTAAATTTATTTAAAAAAGGTTCCAGTCCACAAAACTAAGTCTAATCGTTATTAATCTTGGCATGGAATTCATTTTCAGATTAGAATAAACAAAATGGCTTTTTAGTTTTAGTGCGTACTTAAATGGTTATGTAACTTTTATTACTGAAGCACGTGCGAGAAATATATTTATTCAACTACTTCTACTCCTATATTCTGAACAAGAGTAAAATGGAATATGTAATATTCAGTTTTATGGGTCCTTTATGTCTGTAAACTTAAGTGCAATCCATTCCTGCTCTATAAAAGTTTTTTCTACATTTAAGAGCTATAGCAGACGCAAGGAACTTATATCTCGATTAGAATTCCTCTCAAGTGTACTCAATTTCTTTCACAGTCTTACCTCAGCAACACTTAAATGGAATATTAAACGGCAGAATGTATTTTTTCATTAAAAAGCATTACTTTTTATTCTGAAAGGAATGTGATTCTTACGAACGGAAATACTCAATTATTTTTTTTTCAGTACTTTAACAGGAATGCAGTTTTTGTTTTTAATTTTAATTTTTGAGGAACTTTTTGAAATGGCTTAAGTGCCATTAAATTTTTTTACTTCAATTTTTACCCAGTTACATTTTCTTTTTTATTATCTGTATGTCTCTCTCTCTAGGTGTCTGTGTATGTTTGATGAAGGAATTCCTTATGATATTTTCTTGGGAACATAAATGATGAATAAATTTTTAATCAACAATAAATTCATTTCATTGGTATTATTTTTGGATATATTTTTGTCATAACCCTTCTTTAAATGTTGTGGCAAGGTTAATATTTTTGAAATATATATATATATATATACTTTTATAGTTCAAAATATACACATGCTCAAAAAATGGTTAAAGGTTTTTCATTATCTATTTTAATACAAATGGAAATTACAAACAATACACAGTAACGAGAGTAGGGGTAAAAATGCTTCTCTTATTCATAAACTTTCTTTATTTTTCTCTTTTAGCTCATTTTAAAATTAATAAAATACTTATAGTAAAATATTCAGATCTCAAGTACAAAATTAAAATTATGAAATAGAGTCAATCAGCTTAAAAATATGTTAACACATTACCATGTATTATAAATAATCTAAAAACCTTCGCTGGATAAAAAAAAAACACTAAAGGGAACGCCATCAAAATTATTTAAATAAAAAAATAATGAGCTTTAGATAAAAATTTCTTCCCTCCTCTCTTGCTTCTTATATATATATATATATATATAGGGTAGAATGGAGCAAGATGAAGTGTCTTAATTTTCCCGTATTCCACTAGGTAGCAGCATCAAACGAACACTACTGCTTGTCCTTTTGGACGTTCGTTAAGCAGTAGCCATTTATAGAGACGCTAAAATCGACATTTTTTGTGTTAGTTGTGAAGCTTTGATTGTTTTCCGCTGCCACGATATAGCTTTTATGCATGTGCAAATAAGCTCTTCTACAGATACAGGTAAGATATACCGTTTCTGTTTAATATTTATGAGTAACTTGGTTTAAATACTACCTATTACCATGAATAAATGCCAATTAAATGCCTTCCATCATGCAAATGAGAACAAATATTTTTAAACAGACAGTCTAGGGCAAGATGACGATCCGAAACACGGGGCAAGATGACCAGTTTGTCCTCCTGCCCCGTGTTTCGGAATTTATTAAACTAACTGATGTCCATTTCATTAAATACTGCAAACACTTGTTGGTCTTTGGTTTGTCAACGTGACCTTGCGCTTTTATCACTTCTGGGACTAAGGGGTGCCTCAGATCGGGAAAGGTTTCATTGGAAAGGGGGAGGCCAAAGGAAGACATTTTTGCCATCCACTAAGGCCCCCCAAAAGAGTAAGGAATATAACAATAATTCGTAGCATTAGAGCTACTGGTTTTTACCTGCCTCCTTTTCTGATTATTTGCCAGAAAACGAATGCTTTCTGAACTTGTAGAAAGAACCCCACCCGGAACTGTAGCCAACTATAGTGATAACGGCTGGAACAATTAGGGCACTTTTTTCTCTTTTTTAAAGCACTTTTATCTTCATATGAAACCAGCAAAGGATCTCCTACTCTGTTGATTTTTGACAATCACAAAACTAATGTAACTTTTCAGGCTATCTTATATTGCAGAGAGAAAAACATCATCATGGTTGGGTTGCAGCCGCACACATCACATCTTCTCCAGCCCCTTGTTGTGTCATTTTTCGACCAGTTAAAAACGCACTATAGCCAAGAATAGGACAACTTTATGGTCATTCATCCAGAACAAACTATCACAGACAAAAATATTGGTGAAGTTTTGAGCATGAAATGCCATCGAAAGCGTTTAAAGAATCATAGGTCGAGCCTCATAATTCTCTAGTGTTTAGCGAACATGACTATGCTGCAGTAAAAACTACTAACCATGATGCTGTTGGCGATGAAACTGAGAAAAATAGTGCTAATCCTCAGACACCGAT
The DNA here is from genome assembly GCA_019973975.1 of Trichonephila clavata. NCBI lineage: Eukaryota > Metazoa > Arthropoda > Arachnida > Araneae > Nephilidae > Trichonephila > Trichonephila clavata. Next base: position 32,248 of record BMAO01007436.1, on the reverse strand, counting down.
AGTAAAAAACCAACATATAAACTCTCCAGAAGAACCAGAACTTATGTTAAATGCTGATTCCGATGCACCAAAGAAGCCTGTTAGTGTTTTTTATTTTAAATCATAGCCTAAAACAACATAATGTGGGGGGGAAAGCAAAAAAACTGAGCTGAAGCATTCTTACAAGCACACCTATCAAAGAAATGTTTGAACTCTCTAAAGGAAAAGCAAAAGGAAGAACAGGAAAGTTTTAAAAAAACAGAGAAAAGAAGCTAAAAAGGGAGTAAAAAAACTCAAACTAAGTTCCTGTAAACCTAAGTCTATAAGATCCAGGTGAATCAACTTCAAACGATGTTAAAAGATGTCCTGCTTGTGAAGAGAAATATTGTGACTCTTTAACAGAAGAATGGATCCAGTGCTATAAAACCAAGAGTGGGGGCATGAGGAATGTTCTAATTATGAAATTGACTTTTATTTGTGACTCTGGTTAGCTGTACTATAAGCACTTCAAAATTACGTTACAACACATTACGCTTGATTTGATACTTTGTAAGATGAAAAACACAGTTATCATTTGTTAAACCATGTAACATATTCAAAAGATAAAATATGTTGAACTTTTTTCAGTGTTGTCATCTTGCCCCGATATTGCGGCAAGATGACGATTTGTTAAGGTTATGGAAAAATAAAATTATCCTTTATTTCTTTTATTTGAAAAATTAAATGGTAATATATTTTAATACTACAAAGGACTACACTAACAGTTCATGTAAAATTGATTTTACTACCCTTAAAAATAAATTAATAAACAACAACAGAATTTTAACATAGTCATCTTGCTCCGTTCTCCGCTACATATATATAGTCAAAATTTCTCTACAAGAGAGAGTTGAATAAACATTAATCAAAACTGAAAAAAAGTAAAATAGCAAGATAATCATTTTATACTTTATAATTATTTATTATATATTTTATGTTTTTGCAAAATTAGACTTTTAACTGATTATGGTTACAATATTATTTGTTGATAGAAATTAATGTTTCCTCTATCGATATTTCTGATACCTAAGTTTTGGATTAATTTGATATCATTATTGAGGAAAGATAAAATAAAGGAAGGCTATGCAGCATAATATTGTTTTCATTTCTGTTAAATCATATAAGCCTTCGAAAAATCAAACAAAAATCTTCCACCCCAAGAAAATCTTTTTTTGTTTTGTTTTTTGTAAATTAATTTTAAAATATTTTAAAATTTATTCATGTTTTTAGGAGCTCTTATATATATATATATATATATATATATATATAATTGCATTTTACGGAAGGAATTGGAACAAATATGCTCCTTATTTACTAAACATTATTCGATAATTAATCATCTTTATTAATTAGTTACTACTACTTTATATTTATTAATAAAATAACCTTTAGTGAAATTACGCATGAATCATTCCTGTTACAAGTTAACATATAAGTAAACTGCAGATTATAAAAAAAACCCCGACGAATATCCTTTTTTTTCTCAACTAAATTTAAATGCAAAGAAGAAAAATAAAAACACTCACATGTATCAAATTAACATTTAAAAAAATTAAAGCAAAACATATTTATGAGTGATTTAATCCCAATTAAATATTTTAATTGGGCTTATACCAATTAAAACTTGTGTGGGAGGAGGGGTGTGTGAGTATCCAAAGCAAAAATTCGTTCTTTTAAAATTAAGTACATATATTTCTTTAAGTTTAAGAAATGTTAGAAAATATTTCTACAGTAGCGGTAAATGATTTCATAGTATTCCATTTAGTCAAAAACTGAATAAATAGTAATGTTAAAACAGGAAGTCAAGTATAAAAATATTTTATTGCTGAAGTAGCTGAATTTTCTTTTTTAAGATAAAGTGCAACAAAAATATGAATTTTTTTTATATACTTAAGATTGTACAGGTATTTTTTAGACTTAAAAAAGTAGTAGACTCTAAAATTTCTTACATTTTCTAATTATTTTCTCAAAATAATCTTTTAATCTGAAATATCCAGGAAATTTCTTATTCATCATAATATGTTATACATCGAATGAACTTCAGGCATAGACTAAAAGATTTCAAGAACAATACGTATTTTTTAACCTCTTAAAACTCGTGTTTTTTTTTCTACTTTCGATATGTCTATAGTATTTATTCTGACGGAAATATCTACAGTATATATTTGATAAATTTGTAATGGCTTATTTTCCATTTAATAATTTTTCTTGTTATTCTAAAATCTTTACTTCGAAGAATTTTTGCATTTTATGAAGTTATATTGCATTTCTTTCAAAAACGATATTTTTAAGTTTAATAATTTGGCTATGCTTTTCTTCTTCATCGAAATTTAATTTATTTTACAGTCAACATTATTGAGTGCTTCGATTTTTGTAACGAAAATTAAATTACTAAGGATAATTCATACCTTTTTATTACTTATTTACTTATTTTTGCAAAGAACTTTCGGAAAAACATTTAATGGTTTCTTACAGCACATTTAAGAAGTGATTCCGTTAACCGAGATAACACTTTCCTTGTGACATATTAAAACAATCTACACGAATCAGTTTTTTTTTCAAGTCTAACATTTAATTTTTTTTTTACCAAAAATGTTAAAATGATAATTAAATTGTAGGAAGGAAGCATTATTTTACCATTAGAGTTCTATTATTTTAATATGAATTTTTATTTGACTCAACTTTTCTAATATATTCTTAAAGGAAAAATAATTAAAAAATAAATTGATACTATATGCAATGCGCTAAAGTTGTACTAGTTCTTTACTGTTTCTTGAATACACGAGTATGTATACTCTTATCAGTTTTTGATGTGATACTCATACTAAAATAAAATTCTTATAAATATATAGGTATTTGAAAATGTATACATATTTAATGCGATGAATGATGCTGAAATGAACCACCCGCATGCTGTTTCCCTGCAGTATCGCTCTTCTTAGGGAAATTGAGATTTATAGGAAAGCTCGCTTCCTATAAATCTCAGAAGATATAAGCAGGGCAACTCTAGAAGATATAAGCAGGATTACCAGACTGGCGACTTAATTGCCTTTGGCAACAAATTGGTCGAGAAATAATATTACCGAGGAACCAGTTGGAAGTCTTCGGAATCAATCATTTTTAAAATGTATATTATGCTATATAAAAGTCGGTAGTATTCAGAGGGAAATCGGTCAACTTCAGAATCTGGGCATTGTCTACGATAAGACAAGGATACTTTATTTGTCTGAGTTCTTGCTGGTGGAACAGTTCCAGAGAGTCATTTCAGGAGCACTGTAAAGCTTGTTAAAAACGGGTGCGTTTTATCCTTACTGTAAATAATCCGCTTTAGTATTTCTTAGTGTATTGGTCAATTTTTTTCTTATAGTCATCTGTTCATCCTTTTCGATTAATAAATTTGTTATTATTCACTTAAGTGGAGTCATCGACTGTTTTTTTTACCCAAACAAAATCATAAAATATGTATTTAAATGTATAGATATTCATTGTGTATATGTTTCGATGTAAAAGTATTATAATGCATATATTCATATTCTAATATGCAACTTAATTTATGCTTTACATCAAGTGTTACAAGACAATTTTATCAGAAATAATATTTGAAGCTTCTACTTGAAAATCAGTAAAATTTTACATAAACTTTCTAACTGAATTTTTATTTCATTAACTGAATATATTGGCAAGGTTCCTTATAATAAAAATCATAAATTATTTAATTAACCACATTTTTAACATAACAAAAAGCCTTCTAATAACTTATATTAAAAACATCACATGTTCTTGCATTTTTGCTTATATAGCTAAAAAGATTTAATTACATATGAAATTAGAATTCATTATTTTCATCTTTTTTAAAACACTGTATACAAAAGAGAGTAAAACATGTTTAATAAACTATTTTATTCAAATTTAATTTAAACTTCCAAAATTTTGGAACCTTTTGATATTAAGAATTATTTCGATTAATTTTTTTTAAATCTTTGCTCTAGATAATTTTAGTATAAATATTAGTTTTATTGGAGATCTGAATTTTCAATTAAAAAATAACATTCTGAAATATTATTATGTTTAGTAGCACGGAAACGTTTATAAATTCGCAAGTGTTAAGAAAATTACTCAAAAGTACTGTAGCTAACTTAATTCTTTCCTTTTCAAAGTTTTTGCATCATAAATATTTAATTTGATGACTGAGTTTTAAAGCGAATATAAGTTGTACTGAAGTAAAGTTGTTATATTTTTTCAAGAGGATAAAAATAATAAATAAGTTGAGTAACCAATGTGTTATTGTTTTGTTTTTTATAGCTGAACCTTATGTGGAAAATAACACATTTTAAATACTAGTTAATGTTTTTCTTCTATAATTAAAATTTGCAAGACATAAAATAATTAAAACAAGCTAGTAAAAAATTCCTGATGTTTCATGCAAAACATCAGCAATTTCCAAATGAACACATTCGTTAAACATCCTTTATCAGTATATTAAAACTGCTGAGTTTTGTTCTTGAAACTATTAACTGTAATAAAATTTAAATTTGAAATACACTGCTGGCCAAACAAAATGCAACGCCAAAAAGGACCAGAGATATCACAGCGATATTTATTTGGAAGATAACATGTTGTACAAAGATCACACGATTAAAATTACAGCCTTTTATGACGTGTGGAGAACGACAAAATCGGTAGTTAGTGAAGCCGCCACATTGTTGGCTAAAACCTCTGCCCAAAGCCTCGGTATTGAATCAGAAAGGCTTTGAATGTATCCTTGCGGTGCAGCAGTTTATGAGGCTTCCACATATTGCCAAAGTTGATCGGATGAAACAGCGGGTAGTGTATCCCGTGTCAGTTGTTGTGCAAGCATGGAACACACGTTTTCGATTTGCGATAGGTTGGTATTACAAGAAGGCAAAAGAAACAATTCAATAATGGGTATAGAAGAACTCTCTTGAACATTGCATGACACGTTTGGTCACGCAAATATCCTGTAAGAATATGACTGATGGCAAGCGCTGAATGCACGGAAGGACCACGGGCACCAACATCTCAGAGATGCTGGCTGTTCAGTGTACCGGTAAGGCGTATTAGAGAAGTGTGGCAGTGAAATCCAATACCAACCCAAACCCTGATACCGGTACGGTGATGCATAATGCAACAGTTCAGCAGCTTCTCGCCATGGCGTCTCCATCCTCGGATCCGACCATCGTGATGTTGCAGCCAGAAGCGGAATTCGTCTGTAAACACAATGTCTTCCATTCTGTTGCCCATGCCCACAAACATCACACAAACGCCTGTGGTTTCCCGTCAAGGGTAAACGAAGCAATGGACGCCTTTCGGAAATTCCACTCTGTTTTAAAATATGTCGAATGGTAGGAGATACGATACGTAACAGATTGAATCTATTGTGATATGGTTTGTGATTTAGCTGCACAATCCGTTTCGTCCAATACGTTGATCGATATCTCTGAAGGAAAATCTGCAATCCCTTTAGGCTATTATTCTTCCTCGACCCAATTCAGAATCTTAGTCAAAAGATGCTCGATGACTTCCAAGATCCATTGGTAAACAGTTTACACAAAAACCGCACGAAAATCAATTGCCATACTTCAAACCGCCAAACTGTTCTCGCCTTATATAGCGCTTGCATGTGAATCTACGGTTGCCCGTGATGTGCGTCTGTGCTTTTATACTACTTATTTGCATATTCAGCGCTGCCAAAGCATGATCTAAATTTCACATGGTTTGCATGCTTAATTCAGGGTGTTGCATTTTGTGTGACCAGCACTGTAGTACTCCAGCTACATAATTTAAATTTATTGTTAATAATGCGAATGTTTGCATTATTAATTTTATATATGAATTTGTTCACAATTGTAAAAACAATAATAAAAATTAAAAGTATGATATGATTGCAGCTATTTTTCTTTTTGGTATTAAAATATCGCTTGACCACTTTTTTTAAAGGGGACATGGTATGATTTAGGAAAAAAATTTTAATTTACGCATTTTCAAAATCTTTTGGTTCCATCCTATGATTGTATACTATGTAAAGAAGATTTTGTGTTTAAAATTTCATAAAAAGCTAACCGTTAATTTTTTTTAAAGAAAAACTTAAAATTTGGGATTTTAAAATGTTACTCCTAATACAAAAAATTTACGTAAATGCATGAAATTTTTCTTACAAGTACATCCAACTATGTATAACACAAGTTGGTAAGGGTTTTGATAACATGATTGGTATTCGTACAATACTTCTTTTTATGAATGCTTATTAAAAATTCCTTAAAAAATGTACACAAATAATTTTTAAAAAAAATTAAGTATGCTTTGATTTAAAATGCATACCAAATTTTGTTACATGTACTATTAGCAATGGGTAAAATAAACGTAAAGTATTAGGCACATTAGAAAAAAGCCTTAGCATTTTAAATGAAGACAAACTGGTTATTTTATCTTTCTGAGATAAGTAAGTTTAAAGCTTTGATTTGCCATAGGGATGTGAACAAAAACGAACGTAAAAACTATTATGATTCTGCGTTTCTTAAGTTTAGAGCTTTCAAATTAATATTTGTGTTACAAAAACCAAGCTTTTAAATGCTATTTTTGCTTTCAAGTGTAAATTATTTATTCATTCAGATATAAGTCTCTTTATTGTTTATATGTCTTGTAACTAATTTATTTCATTAACAATTCTCTTTTTCTATGAACTAACGTAACTTGGTAACATCGAAAAAAATTAATTAGTTATTTTATAAAGAAACTAATCTAGTTGTGTGAGCGCATTAGATGTTATTTATGCAGTAATTCGTGGGTTGTTTTTCATGCTTAATCAAAATGGCATGTGTTGTAATGATTCTTAATTAGTGATATTATTCAGGAAGTCGCGATCACTTATACGAATAAAGCTCTAATTAGAACAAATATATTTAACTAGAACAAAATAATAAAATATTCAAAGTATAATTCAATTAGTATTATAAACTAATCACCTAAGTATACTAATTAAAAGGGATTTCTTTATTTGTATCTTCATCACAAATTCAACTGAATACCTGATTATGAATTAGAATTCAAAAGCAATTATTCTTTTATATTTATTCATTAAAGTATATATTGAATGTAGGTGTTTTTTAATGAGATTAAATCAACACAGTATAAATTCTTAATCATTATAAAAAATGAACTTGTCATGGTTTTAAAAATGTTCTTTCCGGTTTTGATCTACCTTATTTAATATTTTTTTTTGTTCCGGGTTGTTTTCTGAACTCTTGATTTTTTTAAAATTAAATTTGTATTTTGAATAGCAATTTACTAATGAAAATTAGTGATTTCCTCTCCACATTCTTTCTATAACGGAGGTGTACTTGAATATTTTTTTTGAAACGAGAGAGAGAATGGATATATTTTATAAGGCAGTTGGAGAAAGAAGGGCACAGTGGTGGCCATTAAAATTCCAATACCATGAAGGAGGAATGATGCAATATAAAATTTAGTACGAAATGAAGAAGATGCTAGATGGGATATTCAAGCGCAATCGAACAACACAAGAAGGGAAAATGCTTTTTAAGATCTGAACAAGTGAAAGCTTTCGCAGTGTGAGTTTCTCATTCGAAAATTGTATTTTAAGGAAAATTTCTTGGGCAAAGATCATATTATACCTTGGAAAGAAAAAAGAATCGGTCACCAACATGTAGCAGAATTCAATAATGGTAGGATCATAAGTTATCGAGGATGCGGCTTACCGTTCTGTGATATTGCTACTTTTATTAGTGGGAATCCATCGACTGTCCTGCGAAGTTTAAACCAATGGATTCAGAAAGGTCTGTTGAACATCAAGTAGAATCTCAAAGGACTTCCATTACTAATCCTGAGAGGATAGATGTGTAATCAGACATGTTGATTCTGTAGGATTCTGTACTAGTAATATCAATAATATTGAGACGGGAAGTGGTTTTATTTGTAGCACAATAAGTATCCACATTAACTGTGAGATGACATTTGTATCAGTACAGACTCTTTGCGACTATTATTACATCAATCTTTGACGCTACAGCATACAAACGCGTGGTGGCCATGGTGTACCTGCATTGGATACAGTAGTAGTACCATAACAGTTTTGCAAGCTAATACTGGTTCTGTGTGCAGCATCATGACTGACGTATCCATGTCTGCAGGAAACGATAGAACGCATATGTTATGCTTATGACATTCGATATCATCGTATGGGATTTGTACATGGTGTGATGGTATGGTCAGATATTGAATACATAACACGAATACCCCTTACCTGTACTGCCGGTAAGCTGAACACCATCGTAGCAGATTTTAAAGTGGGTTGCTTTACCCTATCTTTAAGATTTTAAAAACGTCATCTTTCAACAAGTTTTTGTAACATAACTTGTTGTCATGATCTGATGTACATCGATAACCATAATATTCTACTGTAGCCCTGACCAGCAAATTCAACAAATCTCTCACTCATTGAAATCATCTTGTCATAGATTGCTGGAAGGCATTAATATGCCATATCATAATACAGCATAGACGTGAAGCAGCATGAAATGACTTACTGTATCTGTCAATTTGCCTAGTTCGAAACTACTGAACCAGGCTAGAGAGTATGAAACTTTAAATGGTACATTCATTTATTAACGAAAACATAGAATAAAAATTTTATTCGGTGGTATTGAAGTTATGTTCGGAAGTATTTTTCGTGTCCAAAATATTATTAATATTTATTCTAATTTCATCACTCTTAATGCTAATATAATCAGTATTAATACTAATTTTAATAACTTTTAATACTAGTTTAATTACTGTTAATACTAATTAAATCACTATCAATAATACTCATAGCAATAATTTTGTCTTTATTTCTGATGCGAAAAAGGACATCTTATAAAACACCCAAGCCTTGCGAGCTTTTATATCAGAATGTTCTCTGATTATTGACCGAAAAAGAAACTAAAAAGAAAACATGAATCGCAAAGAAAAAAGGGATTTTATTCAGCAAAGTATTACTATCGGCATGAATACACTTCCCCCAACGAGTTTTGTGCAAAATTATGTCACGGTGGCAGAATTCGGTGTCATATCGGTCAAACACACACATGACAAACCCCTTAATCAAAACACACTAGTTCAGAAATTGTTTGTCTACCACACATTTGTCCAACTGGGAAAACATGTGATAATCAGTTGGAACCAGTTCTGCGGAATAAGTTGGTCCCCCGTTTCTTCCCCAAGCTTACTGCCGCCAAATGTTGGGTGATTAACTGTGGTGCTTCAGAGACTTCAGATCGTTGCTGTCGTACCGTTGACGTTGATCAGGCCATGACCATCTGCCATAAATACTCCACATTACAACACATTGTACAACCGATTCCAGATTTATGGCCAATCTCTATGTGCATCACTACTGTACCGGTCGTAAGGATCAATAAAATTTACCAATATAGATTACGACCATTAATTATGGATTAAACCAACATTATTTCTTATCAATGCAGTCGTGTTATTTGAACTTGATCTTTCTTCGTAATAAATAAACACAAAAAACCCTCAGAGACATTTAAGAAAAATACAAATTCGGCTGGGGTCAAATAACAGATCTGGCGAAAGAAGTTTTCTCATATTTTACAAAATAATATCCACTGAAGTTAGAAGCAAAAATATACAGATGTGCTCATAAGAAGTATTTAATGAAAATTTTGTTTGAACGAAATAAAAGCTGTAAAGACTCAATGAATTCAAATGCAAGACATATTAGTTGATTCCGTAACGACTCTAAATACTTAAGTGTCATAATTAAGCATCATGTAACGCATGTTAGTTTTTTTTCGTATTACTCGCCTTAGGTCAGTTTGGTTAAACTATTGTGGAATTACAATCGCGTTTCCCTATTAAGATACTTACATACTTTTCTACATCTAATGTACCGGCATATAATCCTATGTCACTTTATTGAGATTGCCAGAATAAAGAGTGATCAGTGGTGTCATTAAAAAATTTTCAGTAGTCATCCGCATTTCAATCATTATATAAACGAGTATTCCAATGTCTGTATTGAAATGGTTTGGCCCACTACACTACAATTAAAAACTAACAAAACTGAAAAGAACTGAGTCACCAACTTTTTTTATTTTCAAATAATATAGAAGTTACGTCGATACATGTATACAAAGATTTAATAATTTGAGGATATGTTTAAACATCAATTTTTCAATAATTTCTTGGAAATGCACGTATGATCACCATCGATTAAAACTTTTATAATTTTCCACACAGAATCAAAAGAAGCAACTGCAGTATTCCTTTTAAAATACTTTGATCAGTAAAATAGTAAGCACGCAACTCGATTTTTCCTTAGAAAAATACATGTTCCAAAACTTTAAGTTAAGCCTAAGTTACAAAACTTTAAAAAATTCTAAATATTTACCAAATAAATCGTGCAAAAAAAGTTATATTAAAATCCACTTTAAAACAAAAACAATTCATTTTATTACAATATAAACTAAAATTAGTGTACAGTAAAAATTCAGTCAAAGTTCCTACAACACATAATAATTGAAACTGAAATTAGGAATAAAACTATTTACTACTCATCGCTACTTGATAACAAGCATGCTCGTTTATTACGAACTGGATCAAAAATACTATCATCAGTAAATGTGTCAAATATATCTAGCAAAACTGTTGGTCTTGAATCAAATGAAGAATTTCGTTCCTTATTAACAGCTTCAGTCAGATATTTTTTGTTGTTAAAAATCTGTTATTAATGGCTGTTTTTTTGGTTTCTCAAGTTACTTATATAATTCTTCATATCATGCTGCTCACAACTTATGATTGCGGTGAAATTTTAACGCACTTTCTATATATAACAGGATCATGAAAAAGGAAATGCTCTTCCACGCTTGTAGCAAATTTCAAGCCCTCTCTACTTAAATTATTTGTTAATAGTTGAACCTTCAGTTCTACTTCGTCATTAATGATTTCTTTATTATCATAAACTGCCATAAATACGGTCAAACAATCCTCATCCAGAAGGCATGAACCTCAATTTTTTTACTTCGTTTTAGAAGAAAAATTCGTATAAAGAATCGTTAAACTCGTGTACCGTGTTATTTCAAAGTCGTGTTAAAAAAAGAGTTGGTGTATTTGTCACTATATTACACTATTTCATTCAGTAAACACGTGTTTTACTTCAAACGAATTTAAGCTAAATTATATTATTTAAAAATAGGTTTCTTTACAAAAAAGGATACAAGCAAAAAACTTTTTTCAAGTATATAAATATTTACAATATTGCAAATAAATATTTTATACGCTGATTTGACATTTTTATGATTTACCTTATTATGGTATATCTTATGGTTAATGCCTTAGTATACTCCGAAGTTATTTTAAAAATTTCATTAAAAAAGGAAATTTAATACTTGAAATCATACTCATAAGATATTTTTTGTTAAATATTATACGAGAAGAAATATCGTCTGCTGTGTACCAAGGAGGGAAAGGGTAAGAAATTTGAAAAAGTTTATTTAAAAACATGTTTGAATCTAGTATTCTATTGAAGAAAATCTTATTCGTTTCATCCTTTATCAAGTCTTACCGATGTCTACAACAAACACATTTATTTTTTTGTTGACATCCTATCGTGACAGGTACAAATGTCTAACAAAAATTGTCTAGAAGAAATGATATCCTTATCAACAAATATGTCTAGAACTGCCAGAATTTTTCGAAGATGTATACAATAACATTTTCTGAAAAAGTCTGAACCTGCTGAAGTTTTGGATTCAAAATTTTTTTTAGGAAAAATCTCGTAGAAGGATTCGATAAATTTTTCTTCTGTTTTTTTTTATTGTGAAAGAGAAATAATGATAAACCAATGAAAAATATTTGGCCTTAAATGTCTTTAAAGTATACTTTAAAGTAGGTATAATGAAAACAAGTAATAAAAAATTTTTTTCAAGTCAATTCCTACATAGATCAACAAAAAAATTTATTTTAGTTATTTTTATTAAATAGTTACAATTAATTATAATATGTATGTACATATGACAGAATCACATCATAAAAGGCAATTAATTTTTATAAATTATCATTTAAGTATCGCATTGTCATTCAAAGGATTAATTAATTGTAATTAAATTATCGTATTACAAAGCAGTAGGGTACAGAAAATTTAAAATCAAATGGGCGCATTAAAATGAGAAAAAAAAAACGTTTCAAGTTTTAATACAAGTCACCAAAAATGATGCCAATGTGGCTGCATTTGTAATTCTTTCAATAATTAGTTTAAAAAATTAGTTTTTATTAATTATAATTAACTTACTGTATTGTCATCCAAAATAAGCATGCATATAAAATTTCAACTCAAAGGAGTGCTTTAAAAGGCTTTTTATTAACAATTGAAAATTTGAACAAGATAAATATAGACAGAGTGAGCTAGTCTAGTAGGAATAGTAGGAATTGAAAAATACAAATAGATACACATGAACGTATTTCGTTAACTGGACCATATAAATAGTAGTTGTATTTTTCTATTTTAAATGGTACTTGTTTTATAAAGCTGAAACTGTATCTTACATAAATAAGTGAAAGCTTATATTTATATTGATTTCAGAAGCAAAATTAAAATTCCATTTTTTATCGTTCTAACATCATGCGTAAATTTTGACTTTATAAGGTATTTGTGAACTAATTGTTCTTTAAAATTAAGTAAAAACAAAACACTCAAAAAACAAAAAATAAACTTGAAATATAAGTTATTTAATTTTTATCTTCTAAAGACGATTTGCGTATCTCAAATACTATACTTGCTATGTAGTTTTACTAAATTATCCCTAACAAAACAAATCATAATTTAAGCAAAACGCAACATAACACAGCCCATATGCTTTATGCCTTATGTTTCATTTTTGTTTTACATTAACAAGATAAATACTCAAACTATGTACAAAAACAAAAGATGTTTGAGCTACAAATTACTTTAAACAGTGTTTATTAGTAGTTGAGCAACTTAAATTAAAAACTTATTAAGTATACGTAATCAAAAGATATTGCAAGGTTGAAAGGAAATAAAACTTAAAACATTTCTATTACTTCAACATAGATGAAGGTGACCGCTTTAGGAGAGAGCCAAGTGGTCAAGATATCGGACTCGTGGCTGGCGTGTCATGAGTTCGAGCCCAGTACCAATGAAGACCCACAGTGTAGGGAGCGTTGTACGTTAAATCTGGCTTCAGCTCAAACGTCCTTCCGTTGATGTGGTGGGGTAATTAAGAGAGGAGGTGCCAGCTCAGGTGTCGTCCTCGTCACTTGGCCATGTTTCAAAATTACGAGTTCCGACGCCAAAAGCCCTCGTGTAGCCGATTTGTGCGACTTTAATATTCTCTCTCTCTTTCTCAACATATAAGTGGCCGCGGTAGCCAAGTGGTCTAGGCATCGGATCATGGCTAGCGTGTCATGAGTTCGATCCCAGTACCACTAAAGACCCGCCGTGTAGGGGTGCGATGCACGTTAAATCTGTCGACAGCTCAAACGTCCTCCCGTTGGCGTGGTGTGGCAGTTAGGAGAGGGGGTGCCAGCTCAGGTGTCGTCCGCGTCACTTGATCATGGTTCAAAATTACGCGGACCGTCGCCAAAAGCCCTCGTGTTGCTAAGCAGTGCGACGTTAATATTCACTCACTCAATTCTCAGCATAGATGAAGAGGAAAGTGGGAATTCAATTTAAAGTATATTAATTGTATAAAGTTTATTTTAGGTCAATTTTAATACTTATGATGTACGAAGCTTTGAATACATAACAAAAATTGGTGTTAATTTAAATTATGACAAATGATAAATAACTGATTCATCACGAAAGTTGTATATGTATACATACTATAAGACATTAAGATCAACCCATTCAGATAGCAATTAGCAAATAATCAGTAAATTTTGTCTGCTAACTACTTTTGGACTAAAAATAGTGTCGAATGAATGGGATCTGTGAAGACATATATCATATTGCACAAATTTGACACTAAAATATGGAGAGTTTTGATCATTCTAACTTTAACTTAGGGATAAAATCAGACAAATCTGGAAATGATGGGTTAGCATAAGAACCCCATATCCCTCGATCTGCAACAGATTACAGTTTGGAAATCTACTACTTTTTAATGTAGCAAGACCCATTTGCGAGTAAACTTGGAATATTTCCAACAAACAAACCAATGGTAAATAGGTGAAAGCCTACGACTAATTGTATTTCATTGTTACTTCTGTGCCGCCATGGATTTATTTTCCTACATGAGGATGGCCATCTGTTTATGTTGCATCTTGCAAAGAATCTTCTTCTAACTTTCCGAAGGACAACGAAATATATCATCTCTCTCTCTCATAAAGCATACCTATCTTGATGAGAAAGGGCATTCCTGAACCGGTCCCTGAATGTTTCTGATTTAGTCGGACTGTTAGAGAAAATTTAGGAAGCGAAGCTCAATCTGGAAAGTTTAATATCATTAGTATTTTTCATAGGTTCGTTTCCAATCCAAGCTGCAATAAAAGTTTTATTCTTGACCTTTGAAACCATTTCTATTCATGCACTTCTAATAATCCTATGGGGGGAAAATTCCCATAGATTATTTGTTTGGAAAACTTCTTTCTGTAAGGCAGCCACGATTCATTTAAATCAGAACTTCTATTTAAATTTAGCTGAATTGATTTCAAGAGAGAGAGAAGAAAAGATTAAAAATAGCAATTAGACATGTTGTTGTTAGATTAAAGTAGAATTTACATTTTAATCAGCAGGTATTTCTGAAAAAGAGATTAAGAAATTCACGGCGAAGTTCAAAGAATCCGGCTGTGTAAAGATCTACATTTAATAAGTACTTCTTTATTATAAATATTTTGAGTAAGTTATTAAAACTGACTCGCTCCTCCTTGGATTAATTTAGAGTTGATGGTACAGGCAAATCTAAGAAGGAAAATATATTTTCAATGATATATGTCACTTTCTTTTATAACATATATACTAACGCGAGCGGAGGTTTGCTACACATTGATTAAGTAAATTTGCATCTATCTAATGCACATGTTTTTAGATTCATGAATTGTATTCCAGGCTGAAGCTCAATCTATTTAGAACTGTAATGGACTTATGTTTATTTAAATGTAATTTTTAGCTGTATTATATTTCAACGCAATTGCTGCAGTTTTGTATAATATTATCCACATTTACATAAAATCTGTTCGAAAAATCGGCAACTGAAATATATTTAGACATATGTTTTGTTTTAATGGAAGACAATCAAAATTAAAAATAAGTAATGAAAAATGATGAGATGTTACTTTTAATTTGTAGTTTCATGATATACACTGGTGTGCAAAAATTAAGGACGAAGTCGAAAAATTAGCATATCAGCTGAACGAAGAGGCAGAGTGGACAGAAAGACCAATCAGGAGATTAAGTGAGGTGATGTACGGTAGCACATGCGCAGATTTGCAGGTAGACGTAATGGGGGAGTGTCTGAGTAGTAAAGCATGTTGTCGATGTAAGATTAGTATTTCTGGCAAAGAGATTGCACACCGTATAGCAGTTAAAATCACACCGAGTTGCTGCCTCAGCGAGAAATGGCGAATAATCAATCTGTTAGACGACATCTGGATGATTTTACCCGAGGTCGAATCATTGGGAAGTTGGAGGAAGGTCGCAGTGTGACAAGTGTGGCTGCACAGAGTTCGGAATTGCTCACAGCATCGTTTCACGACTTTGGAGACAATTTCAAACTACAGGTACAGCTATCCGGGGGCTCAGTAGTGGTCGTCCACGAGGAACCACACCCGCAGATGACCGGTATGTTGCCTTACAGGCCAGAAGAAACAGGTGGCAGACCGCGGGAGAAATCGCTAGACACACGACAAAGGTGACTGGACGACCGATATCGCGTTTTACCGTGGCCAGAAGACTGCACGGTGGTGGTCTGTTTGCACGACGCCCTGTACAGTGTGTACCTCTAACACCTGCCCATCGGAGAAGGCGTTCTCTGTGGTGCCGGGAACACCGGAATTGGAGAGACAATGAATTGGGACAAGTACTCTTTACAGATGAGAGCAGATTCAGTCTGAGTAGCGATTCTCATCGCATAATCATCTGGAGAGAGCGGGGAAGCCGCAATCATCCCTCTAACATCATTGAAAGGGACAGGTATGAAGGTGGCGGTGTTCTCGTTTGGGGAGGCATCACGCTTGGTAGTCGTACAGACCTTCACATCTTCGACGCAGGTTCAGTCAACGGGACCCGTTATTGTAACGAGATTCTTCTTCCATATGTGCGTCTTTTTAGAGGCGCTATGGGTCCGCAGTTCCTTTTCATGGACGACAATGCACCATGTCATCGCACAGTAGCTGCGGAACAGCTCTTAGAGAGTGAGGATATTGAACGTATGGATTGGCCGGCACGATCTCCGGATCTCAATCCCATCGAGCATGTATGGATTTTCTAGGCAGACGCTTGGCAGCTCGTACCTTACCACCAGTAATGATTCCGGAGCTTCGATTGGCGCTGCAAGACGAATGGGCAGCAATGCCTCAACAACTCATTGACACCCTCATTCTCAGCATGGGCAGACGCTGTGAAACCTGCCTAGCAGTCAGGGGAGATCATATCCCCTACTAAAGACCGGATATTTCTTGCTGGACACCCATCACAGGGATGTTTCGGCCTTCAGTCGCATTGCGCTCCATGCTACTTTTTCAATAAAGCTTCTTTTTATCCCTCTGATTTCTCTTTTAGTAAGTGTTGCTTACATTACTCATGTCCTTACGTATTGGGGATCTTACGGTATTAAATGTGTTGATTTGGAATGCTTTTGTACAAAGTTATATTGAAAAAACCGTCTCGTCCTTAATTTTTGCACACCAGTGTATATATTCTGATAGTGAAAATATAACACCAAGGAGTAACAAGACAAAAATGCAAATCTGAAATTAAGTTGAACTAATCGAGTCATGAAAAAGCACAGATTTTATTTATACATAGGGTGTCCCCAAATATCGTGTACAAACTTGGAGAGGTGGAAAAACCGTAATTACATGGCTTTTGAGGAGCCATAATTACATAGGAAAGCATGGGAGGAAACGTCACCCTAACGAGACAAAGAGACACAAAAACAGTTAAGCCACAACACAGGATTTAGCGTAAAACGCTTTATTACACAAAAAACAATAATAAATAATAAAAAAAGCATCGCAGATGGTGTTCAAAATTACGGCCATTGGCTAGTATGTACGCACGACACCGACGCGACATGGATTTTGCACTTGTTCGAAAATACCGGGCGTTTAATGGATCAAAGAACAGCAGCGATGGATATTCGCGACACCAGGTCCATTTCAGAATTGACTGGTGTGTGTACACAAGGCTCTTCATGGCACGCAAGGGAAAAAATACAGAGGAGGTAAATAAGAGGATCTGGGAGGCTAAGCGACAGGAATCACAACGTCTAATCCACCTGTTTGAAAATGTCCTTTCCAAATGGTCTCCTACACGCTTTCCATAATGAGATAGTGCCTCATCCTGTTGAAACCACATGCGGTGCTGAACAGGTGCGGGAACATCGGTAAGCAGTACCGGAATTACCTCTTGAGAAGGAAAAGATACTTATCAGAGTCCAGTTGAGTCAGTAAGATGTAGGCCCCAAGATACTCGCCCACACTTTAACAGTGAAGTGTTGTGGTCGGGTGCTGCGTGGTTTGTTTAAGACCCACATGGGCAAATTGTGCGTATTGAACAACCTTTATGTGAAAAGTTGCTTCATCACAGAATGACAGGGAACTGGCAAAGTGCATGTCTGCCGGACTTTGTTTAACAAACCACTGTGAAAGCGCGACAAGCCGTGGGTGATCATCTGGCTGTAATAACTGCACTTTCAGTACATGAAATGAATGTAAATCTTCGTCCTGCAGTACGCGATGAACAGTTGCTCGAGATCTTTCGGTTGCAAAGGCAAGCGCCCGTACAATGTACCGGGAGTTTGGTCCACAGCAGACAACACACCCTCTTCAAATATGTGTGTTCGTGCTGTCCGTGATGTTTAAACCCAGTACCTTCAATCGTGACTCTGAAGGATCCATGTTCCACCAGGTTCTGATGTACCTGAGCAGACATTTGATGATTTGGAAGCCGCCTTTTGGGTATTTTTTCCCAAACAACCGAACAACATCATATTTATTTCCGTTGGCTAGGCCGTAAGTAGAAGAAGTGGATATCCGCTCCCTCAGCAATCGTATAGCGATTCATATTCATCGCACGCTGGAAGTGCCTGAAATGAGAAAGCCACACGTGCCAACATTGCGAGCTTACGTATAGCACCATCTATCACTTTCTGACCTTGCTTTTCTGTGTAATTATTCCTCTTCACGATGTTTTTTATCTCCCCTCCAAGTTTGCACATGGCATTCGGAGACACCCTGTATGAATGCTAAGAGCCAAGAAAACATGCTACAATTTTAATTGTTTGGTTGAAAGTTCAAGAAAAGTATTGAAGATCCTATTGTTGCAACCCGGTGGTTGCAGATGTAAGAGGATCGGGGAAAGAAGTAAACACTATTTTAAAAATACTTACTTTTATTTTAGATCTAACACTTTATGAAAAATTTACAACTTGTTCATTAACTTTGGGATAATATTACTCTAAACTCTTAATTTAACTCATAAAATTATTCAAAAATGACTTATCTCATGCGCCGCTTGTAATTTCTTAGACAACTCCTTCTGGAACTCTAACAGCTACGTACAAATCAACTTCTGTATTCCTTCCACAGTTCGGAGTGGACGGAAGATGAATATTAACTTCAGTCCGCACGGCTTCCTGTTCACAAATCACTTTCCACTGCCGACCTTTTACGATTTACCCAGTACACCAAATGCCAGTGTTCAAATAACATTTACATTAGCATGAAATAAAATTGTCTCTACTGAAAGAAATTTTTAAACTAAATTCACACTTAAAGAATGGTTTCCCCAAGAGGATTAGTAGAAGACCCGTGGATAGAGCTTAGCGCAGTATGAGCTTATAAAGCAAAATTCTTATTGCAAAGTTACTATAATCTTCACTTTTGATTCAGTGACATTGAAAATTGAATGTGCAGTTGGTTGTCTTATCGTAGAAAGGTATACATTATGAAATAAAGTAGTTTGTAACAACTAACCTAAAAATCAATCACTGTTTTTAAGCAATTTCATATAATAACTAAGATAAAGTGCTCCAGTTTTTGTAAAAATTAAAATATCTCTTATCCTGAAGGTCATTTCAAAAATAAATAACATAATAAAACTTTAGAATTGAAGCATTGAAAATTTTCTCATAAACTTTTGATACAGAATGGACGCGGTTTATGTTATTTTTTTGAAAATTTTTACCAATGTTTTCTCATCTTAATAATAAAAATTTATTTTTCTCTTCTTAATTTTATCACTTTTTCCTTAAAATGTACTAAGCAAATCTATAAATCACAAAAAAATCTTCATATTTCCAATTTAAAAAAAAAGTTGTCACAAGTAGTCGGATACCTTAAATGATGCAAAAGAAGCATTTTGAATCTTAAACAAATGTCGAGGATGTTATGATTTATTTCTATCAACTGTGGTTATAGATATTATCAAGGGTAAATTAATTTTTGAAGTAAATTTATGCTCGAGCTGTTAAGACTACTCTGCGTCTGATTTATATGAATGTGAAGAGATTATCGATAAAACTTCAAGGAATACTTTTCCATTCTTCAGAAAGTGGCTTTTAATGGTAAATGGAGGTGTTAGTCTATGTCAGGGGTGGGCAGACTTTTCCAGGGTGCGGGCTACTTCTAATTTTTTCAAGGAGTTGCGGTCCACCCAGTGTCAATGGCGCACACAAAGGCGGCGGAGGGGTTCACGGGTCCGGACCCTCCCTCTCATAACCCTTCATTTTTTCCCCATTCATTATAGTCCCACGCATATAGTATGTAAAATATAATTAAGCATTTGATATGAGTAATTTTTTTATTTATCAATGTTAATTATTTATTCGGTAATTTAATTTTTACTGTTTTTTGATCCCGACAATCAACAGAATCAAAAAATTATTTTTGGATGTGTATTGCGTATGATGCGAGAATGGTAGACCTTCAACCCTCAACCTCCTTCCCTTTAAAAATTCTTGTGTACACTAATGCCCAATGTCGTAGGTGTGGTGTGTGAGATAAGGAACAGGTTATTATTATAACTTAGTAATATATAAGTGCGGAATATGTACTTACCTACAGAACTAAAAAAAAACACTTTTAGAACAACGTTTAAAGCAAAACGCAAGATATAAACTTAATAATAGCCCCAAATATAATTACATCAAATGATACTTTTATTGTGAATTCAAAATACATTAAAAAAATAAAATATTTTTATCTAAAGTTAATTTTTTGTCATATTCAGTAGAAGGCTTAGTCTGCGTACTGTCAGGCAATCTTGAATTTTCCGCATATAATTACTAACTGGTAAAATTTTTAGGTGGTCACCCCAAATGTCTTGGCGGTCCACCGGTTGACCGCGATCGACGTAATGCCCACCCCGGGTCTACGGCATCCAACTATGCCTAAAATGCATGTAACCCATTTCGTATGCTGCAACATCTCAACTTTAAGAAGGCTTTCTCCTTCAAGCTGTGCAATTTATGACATTACCATGTATTAAAACAAAATAATCACCTGTGGTTGTCGCTTAATTACATGTCATCAGATCTCGATATCTCGACTGAATAACTCTGGGCCATCAAATTACCACTCTGAATAATAAGCAGATCCGCAAGTTGACCTAAGCGAATTTCAGCCCATATCATGAGCCCAACTTGTCTGAATCTTAATCGTTAAAAAACAAAGAAGGTATTATTTCAAACGTCTTCATATCAGAATAGACCCACATTCCAGACTGAAGTAGAACTCGTTTGAAAACAACAGCTGTCCTTAATCATATTGCATCCAATCTCTAGGTTCAGCAGCCCATTTGTTTAGGCACTACGGTGTTTTGAGATAAACGGAATACATATCGTTGGCTTCAGTGTATGGAAAAAATCCTTATTGATCGTGTTTTGGTTCGTTTGGTTTTACACGATCCGTCCTTTTGCCAAAACAATTAAATTTTGTAACTGAATAACCTTGACTGTTCTACCACGACGATCATGTAGCTGAAACGTGTGGATAACAATTGAGGAGTTAGCACGTGGACGACTTTGACGTGGTCGATGTTTAACAATCTCCATTTCTTAGAATCGATCCCACGGCCTTGAAATGACACTTTTTAATTCCACTGGAGTCCATTAGGATACCTTTTACTTTTCCTAGAATAATTTTGTGGATCAGGTTGTGACATTTTCAAAATAACCTTTCCCAAAGAAAAAAAGATAAAAATATACTTGTAACAAATATGACTAAAGAAGAAGCAGCTCTCCTTTGAAATCCCAGTTTTTACACTTATCATTTTTATTCTGATTTTTATCATCATAAACATTGATTTGCATATGAAGAATTGTTCTGCTTTTTAATTCATTCTTGATTACGTTGGTTTTTCTTCACGTTATTATTTGTGTAACGCAAAATTATTTGTATAATTCTTTTGAAGCCATGTGAGTTTACATGTTAAAAACTTTCTGAAAACGGTTTAAAATTATAAGAAAGAATGCAAGTCATAATTAACATTTGCATTAAACTAAAAATAACTCTACATTTTAATACAGTACGAATTGACTTATTGAAAATTGGTACAAGTTTTTTATAGAAAGAAGCTTTAGAATTTTAATAGAAAAAAAACAATAAAGTGATAAAAATTTTAAACATAAAATAATGAAACTTTTTCCTAATTAAGTAAAAACTAATTTTTTTTCTCTTAAAAATTGCGTAAGGCTTTAAAAATCAATAAATGGTGTTAAATCAAATGAAAAAGGAAAAACAATCGAACAGTTCAAATCTTACATACTTTTAGAAAGCTTGCATCACATAAATCAATCTGGAAACATTTAAAACGAAATTTTTGGTACTAATTAATGTAATTGAATTAATAAATGTTTATAAATTCTCGGAATCAGCTGGAACAAGCCTTGAAATAAAAAATAGGGGTATTTTTTATTTTAAAAGATAATATACATCACATATTTCTCTACAATAAAAAATAGCTGATATTTGTTTTTTTTAAATTGAAGACTTTTTGTTTTGTTTAGCAAGTGTTTTGAAGATAATTACTCATTTTGCAAGTTACAAAATGAAAAGAATTTAAGAAGAAAAAATACTCATATTTCAAGATTCTACATTTTTATTCTTAGTTTTTCTATCTTAAATTGAAAAATAATTAGCAAGACATTTAAATAATCATTCGTCAAATGAAAACGAAATTGATTCAGCATTTTTTCAACGTAAATACTACTGAAAAAAATCAAAGAATGCGCAATAATGTTTTTAAACTAACCTTAATCAGATAAATTAAATACTATTACAAACTACTGGATCTAACCAAGGATGGAAAAATCGAAATAATTATATATGTTAAGAAAAATAAAAATGTATTTTGTACAAAACATCTTAAATATCTAGGCAAATTTTCTTAAAAATTGATACTTATCATTTAGGTTTTTTTTTCCGGAGAAATTTATTTTTAACTGAGGCTCCTTATATTTAAATTCCCATTTATAAATAAATATAATTCTTATTATTAAGTTATTTATTTTAGGAGTATAAAAATAACATCACTTATGGAGAAAAAAATGTAATATTGATTTAATAATTATATTCATGATAATTTTAGTGGAAAATATGCGTGTTTTTTACAGTAAAGATTGATTCTTATTGCAATAACTGTTTATTGAATTTAATGGATAAACTTTGAAAAATTTAGAATGTTTTTACTAAATATGCCATTTTATTTAATGATGATTTATAAATGAATAATTTAAATTATAAAATATTTAGCAGCATACTTCAAATAATAGTACCTTGAAATTTTGATTAGATTTTAGTGTAATAAGTATTACTTCAAAAATATAAGTATAAAAGTTGCTGCTCTGCTTGTAATTGATTTGTAACCCTCTAATATGTGGTCTTTGAACATAATGTATATTCCTTCCGATGAAATGAGGGTACTAATTTGCGAAAAAGTATATGTTTTACTGTGAAAAATAACAAATTAAAAGCCTCATGTACCAGTAACTGTAGAAGGTTTTGCGTGACAAAAAATATGATAAAAATGAAATTTTCATGTTTTGATGTGAATTACAAATTAAGAAATTTAAAAGATTTTACTTTTTGCATTGTTTATAAGATTGTTTATATCGAATAAAGATTTATTTAGTATTTTAATTTATCATCATCGAATACTTAAGTTTAGGTAACATAATTTAATTTCTGAACCGTCTGCATTTTAAAGTTTATGTTTCACATCACTTAATCACTGAGATTTGATTAATAATGCACATATAATACTGTAATTTACATTTATAATAATTTTTCATATAAATCAGTCATAAATTTTAAAATTTTTTAAATCTTTAACACTATTAACTTAATCGAAAATGTAAATCTGCTAATTTTGCTTACTAATATTAAATTTTAAATTTAAGGTAGCGTTCAATTAAAGTATAGCAGTTAACTTTTTGTAAACGAAAATATATATGTAAGAAAAGTAAATCTACAATTATTTCATTCATTTTCTATATTTTACTTTAATGAACTTTTTCACAATTACTTCAATTACAGTTTAAGATGTATTTTAATACTTAAAGAAAATACAGTAGAAGTCCGGAATGCCCGATAGTCCGGCATCGCTCCGGAAAATTGTAAAAATTTTGATTTTCTCCAAAAGTGTGTCTTTAAAGCAAATAAAAACGCTCGGGAGCTATTCGGAAGTTTTCGGTGTAGTTCGGGATCATCCGAAAGCGCTCGGTATTGTTCGGAAACAATTAGCGGCCGGCTAGTCTCAGCTGTCACAACAAATTCAGGTGCAGTGCAGCTCCGTTAATCAATCACTAAGCATCTTCGCCATTTTTTTGTGCGTTGTTGTTTTGTGTCCTTTCACATCGCAGTAAACGTAACTTTTGAAACTGTTTATAAAAAAAGTGATAAAAAAGATGCCGTCTATGCTATTGCACTGTCTTGGAACCAGGTAAAAAATACAACACTCCAAAAATGCTGGAGAAAACTTTGGCCAGCTGCAAACCCTGCATCTGACCTAACTCTACAGACTGATGAGGAAGAAAACCATCAAGATGCACTGACCAAAGTTTTGGATGTCGTTAGAAGTGCTGACAATCCCTTTAAAAACCTGCCTGAAGATTAGGTAGAGGAGTGGCTTCTAATCGACGAGAATGAGCCTGTTGAACAAGAACTAACCGATGAGGACATTATCAACATTGTAGTAAACCCCCTCAGCCTACTCAAAATCTTGAAGAAAGTGACTCAGATGCCGAAACGGAAGAAAAGGAAAAAATCAGCTGGGCAGAAGCTGCAGAATCACTAAATAAGTTTATCTCTTTTGCTGAGGCTAGTACTAGCTACAGTACTTCAGAAATTATTGATTTCCATATCATTAAAAATAAATTTTATACTAAACGCCAAAAGTTAAGAAAACAAAAAGACATTCGTGACTTTTTTAAATCTAAGTGAAATATGTTTTACAGTACGTGTACATACATTATATGAAGTGTAAAATAAACTTTGTTGTATGTATTTGCATACTGTATTTGTAGTTTAATTATTAACCTAATTGTCCTTATAATTACCGCCCGATAGACCGGAATTTTCGGTAGTCCGGCACCAAGCCGGTCCCGAACGTGCCGGATTATCGGACTTCTACTGTAAATGCATTTGTTACATAGAAACACTATAAAGTATTCATATTTCCCGAAAGGGTTTAAATAATTTGAAAGGAAATAAATCTTAGAAAAACATTTCTGAAGTTTTCTTGAATTTAAACTTATGTAGGTGTGTAGGAGCTAGAAGTTACTCAAGTAAATTAGATTCGGGAAATCCATCATTGAATTATCTACATCCAGCTAATGTATTTGCTATTTTTCATTCAAATTTTTTGAGAACTTATTTTTAATTTTATTTTAAGTAACATTTTTTATTCTGAGGATTGAGAAAAACTGCTAAACTTTTGCAAAATCAGTGACGCATAAAATGAAGTTCGTATTAAAAATCCCGATACTAAAAATATTGGACAAATTAAACCTGTCTAACTAAAAAAAAAAAAATGCAAGCGAAAAAAACTAAATAATTAATGTAAGTGTGTTTTTTGTAATATAGCTAGATTTTATTGATTCACCATACAATGAAAATATATCTTGTCAGTTTAATAATTTTAACGATATTCATTTATTTTTTTTCTCAAGCAACGATTTGTTATTTCTCCATGAATCTATGAGAGTTAAAACTAAGGTCTAGATGTAAAATAACTGTAATAGGGAATTTTATAAATTTTTATAGTTGAATTACATATATTTTGTCAAATTATTTATACACAATTATATAAAAGCTTATACAACACGAACTTGAAATTGAAGGAAATATGTCATGTTTAAAAACACTATAGTTTCAACTAAGCAAATTTTCGTTGAAGGCATGAAAGTCGTAATTAAATTTTTGATTAAAAATATCTATCTACTTTTTTCTCGAATTCCATAAGTATTATCCTCTTTAAATTTAAATTATCATTATATTATCCTCCAAAAGTCGTATTTTACTGTAGTTTGAATTATCAGTTGACAGAGGGTTAGAATTAAGCAGATTTTTTTGGGAAAGTTGCTAGAGGGAAATATATGTTGCATTTTCATAAAAATAAATTTTACTTGAAGAATATTCTCATATTGTATGATATTAGCAACACCATTTTTTTGAAAATATAGACAACTTTTTAAATTACAATATTCATTCACGTAGAAATAACGAATTGGCTATTTTTACAATGAAATAAAACTTTACCATCATTTTATGTGTTAAATACAATAATTCTTATTTTCATTTGTAATTCTAAGGGTTTTGATAGTAAATACTATTTATAAATATTCTATTAAGTTGAGATTAGGAACTAGGCCTATAATTATTCAGTGGCTTGGCATCGTTTTAAAATACTCTTATTGAATCTGTACTTCTTTTTCTCTTATTATTAGTATTTTATAAAGATTCATTGTGTGAATAAAGCACGTCATTGCGGTGAAAGTACAGCGTGAATAAAGATATAAAAATTTTACATGTCATTTTCTTTTTTTTATTATTATCGAATCTTAGTAAAAAAAAACAGTTACCATATCACGATCATAATTACGCTCTTTTTTTCAAAAATGTAACTCAGCTTTCAATTAACGCGGACCGTTTTTCTTATTTTTAAGTAAGTTTAAAACAGAAAGATTCGAGTATTTTATTGATAATTCTGACCAATACATGCTCTAGTGACTTCACATATGACCATGTATGTTTAACCAACATACCCTAAAATCTTACATATAAGGTTATCACGCACACAAGAATTATTTTTTGCTTTCATTTGAGAATGACATTTCTGATAAATAACAATCGGTTTCTCTTTGCGTTTTCAGGGTTAAACATTTAAGTTACTTAGAATGAAATTAATTCAATTCAAATATTTTTAAACATAATTATATTCTTAAATTTATGAAATATTAATTTTATCTTATTATTCTACTTCCTCAAAAGGATTTTGGATTTGTAGAAACTTGCACTTAGTTAATACAAGTTAAATTTCGTTTCGGTCTAATATTTTAGTACTCTGGTCACTTTAGTGTTAATCTTGAATGTAAATTAGCAGCAATTTTTCCCACGTGTATGTGTCCTTGTAGTAGAAGAAGTAAATGCAAAAATGGCAGACTTACTGAAGATGGTGGACACCTAATGAGTCGCAGCACTGCTTTGAATGGTGAAAAACTCATATGAAACAATGTATTGATAGGGAAGGGGAGTATGTGGAAGGAGATTAAAAGGTACCTGTACGTTATTTTCAATAAAGCTACCTTTTGAGACTGGTCCGGTTATTTCGTTTTCAGACTGCGTATATCTTATTTCATTTCAACTAAAAACTTATTCATTGATTTCAGTAACTTGTTCTTTTAGAGTACTGGTAAATTAAAAGTTCTTTACAGCATCGTTAAGCACTTATGTGCCAAATCTTAGCTAAACAGAATCATCTATCCAGCGTATACATGCTTTGTGTCTATTCTCACTTTCTCTGATCGTTTCTTTGAGATGTTGACGTACTAATTTCTGAACACAATCCTTAGAACGCTTTAACTAGAATGATATATACTAAAAAAGAATATACTACATACTAGCTTTCATGGCCCGGCGTTGCACGGGCTTTCTCTACTTTTATAAATTTTCCGTTCTCTTCACAAAATCAGCATGACCAATATTCTTTTTCGAAGTAACTTTGGCTTCTATGTTTTTTCCTCTCCTCTAAGCCCGGCGTTGCACAGGCTTATACCGAGGGTATAACTTAATTCCCATGTTAATTTCCTCCTTTTATTCTAACGCCAACACTTTGGTGTGGGTTTGACGCGTACGATGTGAGTGCATGACCCGTGAGTGCGTGTCATGGCTTTATTGCTTAACATTTTCCCTTCTCTTCATGATTTCTCGATCCTAGTACCACTGAAGACCCGCCGTGTAGGGGTGGGATGCACGTAAAATATGTCGAGAGCTCAAACGTCCTCCCGTTGGTGTGGTGTGGTAGTTAGGAGAGGGGGTGCCAGCTCAGGTGTCGTCCGCGTCACTTGACCATGGTTCAAAATTACGTGGACCGTCCCCAAAAGGCCTCGTGTAGCTGAACAGTGGGACGTTAATATTCGCTCAATCTTCACAAATTTAGCACTTCCAATATTATTTTCCGAAATTACTTTGATTTCTTTGTTTCTTTCCTCTCCGCTTAGCCCGGCGTTGCACGGGCTTTTACCGAGTGAATAACTTCACCCTCATGGAAATTTCGTGTTTCCCTCAGGCCGATAGCACCTGTGTGTGTGCGTGCGTGCGATGTGAGTGATTTCTTTAACAATGTCATAAAAACTCCTTTTTCGAAATTTGTTCTTGCGTTGGTGTGGTGTGGTAATTATTGAAGATGGGTGAAAGCTCATGTGTCGTCCTCGTCACTTGAGCATGGTTGAAAATTTCAAGGTCTGTCACCAAAAACCCTCGAATAGGCAATCAGTGCGAATTTAAAAATCACCCACTCACTTTCCAATTCTTTCGTTTTACCGAGTGAATAACTTCATCCCCATGGAAATTTCGTGTTTCCCTCAGGCCGATAGCACTTGTGTGTGTGCGCACGATCTGAGTGATTTCTTTAACTATGTCATAAAAACTCCCTTTTTCGAAATTTGTTCTTGCGTTGGTGTGGTGTGGTAATTCTTAAAGATGGGTGAATGCTCAGGTGTCGTCCTCGTCACTTGAGCATGGTTGAAAATTTCGAGGTCCGTCACCAAAAACCCTTGAATAGGCAAACAGTGCGAATTTAAAAATCACCCATTCACTTTCCAATTCTTTCCTTTTCCTGAGTGAATAACTTCATCCCCATGGAAATTTCGTGTTTCCCTCAGGCCGATAGCACTTGTGTGTGTGCGCACGATCTGAGTGATTTCTTTAACTATGTCATAAAAACTCCCTTTTTCGAAATTTGTTCTTGCGTTGGTGTGGTGTGGTAATTATTAAAGATGGGTGAAAGCTCAGGTGTCGTCCTCGTCACTTGAGAATAGTTGAAAATTTCGAGGTCCGTCACCAAAATTCTCGAATAGGCAAACAGGG
Source organism: Trichonephila clavata (assembly GCA_019973975.1). Taxonomy (NCBI): domain Eukaryota; kingdom Metazoa; phylum Arthropoda; class Arachnida; order Araneae; family Nephilidae; genus Trichonephila; species Trichonephila clavata. Next base: position 3,424 of record BMAO01007436.1, on the reverse strand, counting down.
TGAAATGTAGCCTTTTTAAATATAGTTGTATGTTGAAAAAAGACAAAAAAAGTAGAAATTTTTCAAATTTCAAAATTTCACTACTATTTTAAATATTGAAGTAAAATTGTGAGGATTTTTTGAAATATTCGACACACGGGCAAAATGTGTCATGCAATTATCTTTATAAAAGAAGAAATTATTAAATGATTGTTTTAAGTATTTTGAGTGTTTTATTAAAATTTGTTTCGAATGCATAACATACTGCCATGGAAATTCACCTTCCTTTATCAAAGTTCCTGGTATGTGTGTGATTCCTTTATATTAACGTCACTACAATTCCCTTTTTTTTAAAAAAAAAATATATCTTCCAGATCTTACTAATGTCAGACAGGTTTCAGTTCTCTTTCTACAGCACGGTGTTACGGTGGCTTTTTTGAGTGTAGAACTATTTTCCCCCTGACTCTCCCCTCAGATATAAGATTTATCTTCAAGTTTCTATTCATGACATATCAAAAACAATATTGCTTTAGTAAAAAAATAATAAATTTAAACAATAAAAAGAAAACTATTTTGATGCTTGAGTAAAAAAAAAGTCATCATTTTTTAATAATAGATAATTTCTAGGAATCTAAAATAATTAAATAATTTTCAGGTTTTCATTAATCAATCAATCGCTACTTACAGTTAGCTTAAGAAGGTCTCTCTAGAACGTATTTTTATCCAAAATAATAGGCGATATACTTTTTATTAACAAATAATTAATTTAATAAGGAAATAATAGAAACATTCCTTTTATTTTAAAAAAATATATTAATTTAATTCCATTATCTATAAATAATAATAAAAAAAATTAAATATTGCTTTAGTTTCGTAAAATATCTATTATTTTAAATCCATTTTCTAAAAAAATAAATACAAAAATTCTCACCGTTAATTATCGAAAGGACTATTCATTTTTTCATTTCGTTGTTTTTGAATGTTAGATTAAAAATATATAAGAATGAAAAAGCCTGGAAATTTATTTACATTCACTGCACAAAATCATTCAAAAAGAAAATAATACTGTGTGTGAGACTAATATATGTTTCAGAATTATATTTTTTTTACAGTATTTTTTATTCCACTCATTCACTTTTGCCAAGAACAGCAAGTTTGACCTTGGCCACTGAGCGTTAAACAGAGGGAGAAAAAAAAAATAATGATTCTAGCGCATGCGCAAAGCTTTAGAATGTCTTTAAAGCTTTCATTATTTTTGAGGGCTCAATTTTTAATTGAAAATTCCAAGTTTTCACAATTGATTGGAAACAACAATAATTTTTAAAGAAAAAGGTTACAAAAATAATGCTTGTATTATTTCTCGCAAAAACTTTATTTTATGAAAATCACAAAAAGAAATCTTTAAAATCCGTAATTTTTAAACGAAATCGACACACGGGAAGAGAAAAAATCATAAAATATGCAAAACAGCATTGTTTTGTAAAAAAAAAAAAAAAATTGTTTTTTTTTCTATAAAATTCTTTAAAGAAAAATAGTTTTTTCCCGGAAACGAAACTGTAGCCTTTTTAAAAATAGTTGTGTGCTGAAAAAAAACAGGAAGTATAAATTTTTCAAATTAAAAATTTCACTACTATTTTAATTCTTGAAGTAAAATTGTGAGAATTTTTTGAAATATTTGACACGGGGGAAAAAAGTTTCATGCAATTACGCATTATTTTAAAGTAAACTATAAGTTTTATGAAAGAGAACAAAAATTTCGATACTGATAAATATTTTAAATGAATCTCAGAAATGCATTGAATGCATTTTAATTTTAAAAAAATATACTAATTTAAATCCATTATCAATAAATACTAATAAAAAAAATTCTACAGATAGCTCTTGAAACGTTTGGATGTTTGATTAAACATATATAAGTGTTAAAAATCCACTTTTGGGGAAAACCTAGTTATATGCTAACATTCACGGAAAAAAACATTCAAAAAGAAAAAATACTATTTGATAAAAACATTTAATTTTTTTAATTTTAATTTTATAGTTTTTCATTCCACTCTGTGTTAAAATTATTTAAACACGTATCTGCGGAAAAAATTATATTATACAAAACTAACTTATTAATTATTTTTAATAAAATTGATTAAAAATGCTCATTTAGCAATTAATTGGGACATACCATTTGCTTACATAATGGTAGCACTGAAAATGAAGTAAATTTCAGATCAGTGGGGATGCAGCAAGTGAATTCAATCATTGAAGAAGAGAGAATTAATTTACGGGTGGGAAAAATAAGCAGAAATGAACAAAATCGAATTGTTGAAAAAGATAGAAATTACTTTGAATGATTAAAAATCAGAAAAAAACCTTTTTGAAGGCAAAAAAAAAAAAAAAAAAAAAAATTAAAAGTACATTAAAATAACAGAGGATCATGTTAAAATAAGTATTTATCAGTAAAATTAATTTACGTGGGAAAAATAAGCAGAAACGAACAAAATCAAATTCGGTAGATTCGAACCCGGACAAGAGAAGGATTTAGATGTTTTGCGAAACCGACGCGCTCTAGACAACCACACTATGGAGCCCTGTAGCGGAAGTGAAAATAGGCGATACTAATGAATGGGAGGTTCAAATTGAATTTAATTTTTAATTGAGGGGATCCGTAATTTTGAAGCAATTTTTTCAATCTTCGTATATGTTACGGATAATATTACTGTACACACGGAAAAAAGGTTTTGTGAGATTACCTTCATAAATGACGAAGTTATTCAATGTGAAGTAAAAATTAAGACTACTTTTTAAAAATTCTTTAAAAAAAAAGTTTTGGGAATTTTATTTTTTAAATGAATGGATCTAAAAGAGAAAGGCTTGAAGTTAATTAGTGTAGAATATCGATTTAATAACACGAAAAGTAATTCATACCCAACGATTTAGAAATAATTTTCATAAAAACGCATCAGTTTTAACACTATTTTAAAAAATTCGAAAAAAATAGAAAATATCGTTATTTTACAAAAAAATTATACCGTGTCGTGGCGAAATAAATGATCTTTCCGATTCTGTAATTATTTTTTGTCTAATTTCGACACCAAAAATCGGATGACAATTTTAATATGGTGGAAACCGTAAGATTACCGCTCGGCCGAAACGGAAGGGAAGTTCCGCCAAGTAAGCAACCGGCAGGAGTAAAACAATTAGGCGTTTTAAGGTTTTTAATTAATATCTTTTTAACTAATTACAATATCGGAATATATATAGGCAATACGGCTTCCCCGGAAAATTCCCGATCTTTTGGTACCTTCCGCGACTTTCTGCGTGGTGCTGTTCGTGAGAAGATAGACGCACATAGATAGATAGATAGATAATAGATACGTTTGTTTACCTTCGAATTTTAATAGTGTAAGATATCAGTATTGCTGTTTTCATTTATAAGAGAAATAATTAAATAGGA